>CAXIVR010000004.1:109517205-109564248 GCA_964035755.1 Teleogryllus oceanicus | reverse complement strand
AACCTTTTTCAGTTTCTGGTCTTTGATTGTCTCTTTTTTTTAGGATCTACATTTCTGATCCAAAAATTTCCCCCCAATAAAAACAGAAAAAAAGTTCATAAACATAGATCAAAATTTTTTTAGGAGATTGAAGGATTCACCACTTTTTCCATTAATAATTAAAAAAAATAATTTCGGGATTGTTTTTTTTTTTATTTAAAAAAAAAGGGAAAAAGAAAATGTTTCGGGAATATTGAATGCAGTAAATGGTTTTCAGATGGGAAGTACCATGAGCACATAAGATTGATATGAAAGATATTCTGTCATGAGATAATTGTTCTAACGTTCACTCTTTACCATTGCTTCAGGTTTTATAAGGGGGAGAATGGGGTGGGGGAACGAGAGAAAAAAGGGTTATGTAAAAATTTTCAAATTTTCAAGAAAACTCACGATTGCACTTGATGGAAAGGGAAATGATTATCTGTAGAATTTCCATGAATATCTGTTTACTCATAGTTTCAGGGATGAAAGGGATTGAAAGAAGATTTGTTAAGGAAATTTTCCTGCAACCAGGTTTAAGTGAATTAATTATTTCTTGGCATTTATTTTGTTTTTGATAAGCCTGGTTTATGTGACTGCCTAAAAATCATAAGTATGACAGGCCACATCAACAGGGGTTCTGTTTAAAACTTTTAAATAGGCTAATTATTCCCTTTATTGATCCCAATTTTTTTCCTCCTTTCTGAATACAAAAAAATCAACAGTTTCTTAAAATGAATCATTTAAAATAACTTGCCTGTGGACATTATCCAACAAATATGATTTTTACAAGACAGTGTTTCAGCTCATTTCAGTCATAGTTCATAATTTGTGAAATGGATTTGTGCATAGGTGATTGGTTTCAAGGATTTATTGAATGGCTGGCTCAATTTCATTTGAACCCAATTGATTCCATGTGAGGATATTTCAAGTCTAGTGTACATGTTTGATTGACAAATCGGGAACACTCCGGGAATTTTTTATCAGAGAATGCAATGACATGATACGGGGCTGAGGACATGCATCAAGGCAGAAGAAAGCCTTGAGCAATTTTGTTAATTTTCAATATCTTGTAACATAATAAATGATTTTCAGCCATTTTCATATGAACTCTTTTACTGTTTTGATGTTAAAGTATGAATTATTGATCAATAAAGATACTCCTTCTATAATAAAAAATTATTTAATGAAAATAAAACTACTCTTATATAAAATTGGTGAAGATTATGTTCTAAAAAATGGCTCCCAAATTTTTGTGTATGAACATTGCTTGAATTGAGCAAAGTTCACTTAATATTATTGAATTTTGTAGTTTCATATTAAAATCCTAGATTTAATTTTTTTCTGTCTCCTGCAAATAATAAAAACTTTCTGGTAAAAAATTAAATATTAAAATTTGTTCTATAATTGAGTGAATTTGGGAAAATCTTCCATTATGTGTTACCAGGTTTTCAAAAAGCTCCAAAATGTTCACTATTAAACTTTCTGCAAGAATAGACATTGTATATTAAATTCTAAGGTTTTTGAATGCCATTTTATTAAAACTTTTGAATTTAAAAAGGTATGTTTGTTTTCAAATCTCCTACTCTTCATTCAATGCAGAATTTTTGATGAGATGGTTAGATAATTGGGATACAAATTTGCCATATATTGTGTTCAGCTTTGTAATAAAAGGATGTTTTGGCAGTAGTGCTTCCACTTGTAATGCTTTATAAACTTCAATTAACTTATCATTGTTTACCAACATACACTTCAATCCCAGCATTTTATATTTTAAATGTAAGAAAATTTTTTTGTAGTTGGGAATTTTGTGTACGCTATTAAAGTTCCTTTCATTTTGATTGGGCCTTTGGTAGTTTTTAGGTGAACATAAGTTCTAGAGGATATTGAATTAAGATTCTGTATGCTTTGACCCTTTGAAATAAATAAAATGAAATATAATAAAGTAATTTTATTGAGTATTTTAAATCAGTAGGTATAAAACAAGATATATTTACAATATAAGTACTTATTCACAGTAGTATTGCATGAAACTTGCCATATTTCATTCTTCTGTATTTAGTTTTTTGAAACATGATTATCAGGAAGAAAAAAATTTTGGTAGTCTAATTAGTCCTGTAATTTCTTGAATTATAATTATTATAAATTTGAATTCTTCTCTTTTTTACTCCTTTACTTGGCACACCCTTCTGTTTATGTGGACAAATAACTGATAGTCATGAATCTGCAATAGAGCATCTTTTCAGCCTCCGACAAAATGAAACATTCAATTTTGACTGCGAGGTTACAAAAACCCTTACAATTAATGATCAACCAATCTCTACTTTTTACACTTCTCTGCTATTCTTTTTCTTTCAAATTGGAGTGCTTTGAAGTGAGAAACACATTCTTCTAATCAACAACTTATAATACAGAACTGTTTTGATAAAAGAAATGCTTTCTCTAGCAAAACATGGGTAAAAATGAAGTTTTTTTTTTACCATAAAAAATCACATATGAGCAAACACCAAAATTGAGTCACAAGATAACTGACTGGCAGATTCAGTGTTCATTAGACCCAAGTAAAATTAGTTTTTAATTTAAGTTGAATATCCCACATATCGCCCCACTTTGCCCCATATTAAAAAGTTTTTAAGTTTTCAACAGACCTTCTAAATTGAAGTTTTTAATAGAAAATTTAAAAATTTTAAAAAGGTCTTTTTGCAAAACTGTATTGAGATATACTTTACTGAAATACAAGAAATACATAATTTTGGCCTTCAGGCATATTCTCCTGACCAAAATATATGAACATGAAATGACATGCTTAAATATTTAATAACTTATAAAATATTAAACCAAATATATGAAACAAATATGGACACATCAAATTCATTTTCTAGTTTTGGCAAAATTTAAATCTTAGTTAATGGGTTTTAGAACTTCACCTCTCTTAATTAATGAACAATTGTATATTAATGTATGAATTATTTATCATCAGAGTAGATAAATATTGCAATATGGAAGGTTTCCCTTTATAATCTTTATAAACAAGCAATACATGAATAAGGTTTGTCCAAGTTTTTATTAAACATACATCAATTTGGCACATTTAATACAACTGACCTGAGTTCCATTTACTCTCTTCAGTTCACTTACATTAAACTCTGAGAATTTCAAGTGAATAATATTATTAGACTGGTTAGGACTCAATAAAATAGTCCTTTGAATGACATATAATACTTAATATATTTTCCATCTTTATTCACAGTAAAATAGTGATAAAATCTTACAGAGTATCTAAATATACTTACATCTTTATTTACTTTTGAAATTCTCAGTCACTGTATTTCAAAAGAAATCTAGAAACCTAAGAATCTTGATACCTGATACTTTATTCTAGCTGACATTGATATAACTCTCACTACCTTACAAGGAAACTTGGGATTACAACTGTTTTTATCTTAGAGGGACATTAAGTCTTATGAGTGAAAATCTTTGGTTTGAGAGCTGTCAAATTCATGTGTTGCCTGTTGAGAAGGAGGGTCACTGTCAACTGTGAGAGTTCCACCATGCTAGTGGGATGTGTTACTGGAATAGAACATCCATGTCTGAGATCTCTAAATCTGTTCTTTCAGGAAGCAAGGTGATGGAAGGTGTAATGTCTCCATCTGTTGATAAAGCAGTATTGTAACATAGATTTCCATCAATTGTGATACTGTACGGTCGACGGTAAGTGGTCATATCAGGAGCTTTTTCTACAGACAAGTTACTCATGGAGCCAGTATCCATGGTTTGCATGCTTGGAAATGTCACATCCTCATTCTGTAATATAGTTTGGTTGAGATAAGCATCCTCACAGGCTTCAGCTGTAATAAGTTGATGTCATCAGCAGCCTTCTAGATATATTTAAACACATATTATCATTACCTCCATCTGTCAGAATGTGCCAGTTAATGGTGCATTGTTGAGCATTTCAGTTGGATCTGGCTGACTAACATAATTTTGGCCTTCCGGCATATTTGAACTAACCGAAGCAAAAGATGGCCTGCAAACTTGTATTGTATAAATACAAGGTAATTCTTTGGAGTTGTTTCTGAGCTGAGATTGTTTGAATGGAGCTTCAAGTGTTTCAAGAAGACTATCCTGGTACCGAAAAGCTTTGACAAATATTACATTGGTAAGGTCGAGAAAATTGTGGTTGAGAGTGATTGGGAGGGCCAATTTTGTGGGAAATATTTTATCACAGTAACTGCATGTAAAAGACCCTGGAGGTTTAATCTTTGGGGCAAACGTGGGTCTGTGTGTCAACAGATGTCTGTTTAGTAAAGCTTGTGTAGCACACTTTTTCTTACATACTGTGCAAGAAATGCTTCTCATCATTGTGATGAGTTTATTGTGATCTCTGAGTTGATAAGGCATAGCAAAGTTTTTCCATAAATTACAACGGTGTGGACGCCATGGAAATCAATCTTTGATGATAAATTAATGTACTCTGTGTTGAAAAGTGTTTCCCACAGATCCCACATCTGAGATACGTTATTCTGCTCTGTGTGCTTTCTTTTAACATGTGCCTTCAAGTGTGATTCGTCTTTAAATTTTGAAGGGCACTGAGTACATGTAGAAGATAACACATTTCCCCTCTTCATGCACTTTCAAATGCCTACTTAAGTGTCCTTTTCTTAAAAGCCTTTACCACAAGTGTTGCAATGGTGGAACTGCGACCAAGATGGGACCCTGCAACATGGAGCTAGAGCTGAAGTTGTAGCAAAACATTTGCTGCAGTATTACACTTCTGTTCCTTGTTGTGAAGCTTTATGTGGGTCCAGAGCGCATGTCAGTGTGAAACTCTTCCCACAAATGTCGACATGGCACTCTTCTTCTCATCAGCACTTTTGTGTATTTTCATGATGGTTCAGGCCAGTTTTACCAACAAAGCGCTTGACAGACATCACTACTGATGGCTTACTGCCAGAGTGGGTTCTTTTGTCTCCTAAGTGTATTGCTTAGGAAAATGTTTTTACAAACTTCACATTCAAATTCACTACTTTTCTTTTGGAGTGTTGTGCTCGTTTTCGAGGGTGTTTTTGCTTATAAAACACATCCACATGTCTCTGCATAGGCCTGGCACGGTATGTGTTCGAAGATGATTTGCAATTCACTAGGTCTGCTGAACTCCTTTAGACAGAGTTGCACTGCGAACATTGCCATCTGGGTGATCTAAAAGATGTAACTTGAATTCCCAGCGTGCTGTGAATTTTGAATTGCATGTCTGACATTCAAAGTACGTTGTTTATGTTCTTTGCCATAAATGAATTATTTTTCTTAATGTTATTTAATTCATCAGACAACTTTAATTACAGATTCTAATTTTTCTGGATCATCAATTTCACTGTCTTCTTTCGGATCTTAAACTTATGGTATTATCACGGTGAATATTATTTCCCGATACAATTTTTTTGTTTACAAGTTGGGCATATGTTTTATTTTTCATATTTTCCTTTTTATCATCTTCACATTTCAATGAAATATGTGTCTCTCCTATCATATTGTTTTCTTTTTCAATGCTTATATGTGCATGTTCTAAATGAACAATTCTTTTTTATTTCCACTTTTGTGTCCATGTATCTTCCTGGAGATGCATTTAATTCTGGAAGCATTTAATTTAACATTACTGTTTATTCTATGATATCTATTTTCCATTTCCTCTCTAACATCTTCAGGTACATTTTCATCACAATAAAGAGAATTACATTTTATTGTACACAAGGTTTGTTCATTTTGATGCTTGATATTGGAAAATGTTTTTATTAATGGCATCAGTTCAGTAATATTCAACTCTTCCTTTACATGTACAATTTATTTTATGAACTCTTCTTTTTCGAAGCCTTCCTTACACTTCGCTTTACTTTCCATCTTTCCAACCCTTCTGCTCTCAGTCTGAAAACAAAGATAATTTTATTAATACTGACTTGAATGCATATTAATAACACTAATTTAATTACATACGTATGTACAAGCAGACATAATTCTGTAAATACTACACTTTTGAGAAATAAGAGGAAAGCTAAATGCTTTTAAATTAGCTGTTTTGCAGTTTCTTTGAGAGTACTCCAATGTTATGCCTGCCTTCCAAGATACCTTACCTTTGGTTTTAATACTGTGTCATTGCAAACAGCAGAGTCTATTTTAGTTTCACCCTCCTTGTTAGAGGATTGCAAGGAAGTAAGCGTTAGAGCTACTTCTGGAGAAACTGGAAGAATGTTTAAATCTAACCATTCTGACATGTTTGCTTTAAATTCTTCCATATCACCTTCAAATTTTGCTTCTCCAACATAGATATATTCAAGTAAAGTTTGTATGTTATTAGAATTAAAACCCTCAATCAAAACGATGACATCTTTCAAATTATAATTAAGGAAATTTGCCAACTCTTTGAAAAATACTGTAAACACTCAAATGACACTATGTGCTTTAAAAATTTTTGTTTGCAAAATATATACACATCTACCATCCTTTCATATCTCAATAGCTCTCTAAAGCTGCTGTTTCAGAGCGTCTAATTATATTGGTCGAACATCCTCGTCTTTCCTTTTCAGGCACTTTACAACTTCATTAATAGACATCTTGGCCAAAAGTAGCTTACTAAGTGTGTCTATGCCAAGGAGGTCAAGCTACTTTATACACTGACACAATGTCTGTGAAGGAATGTGAACTTCTCCTTGTAACAGAATTGTAAAACAAATTCTAAGTCATCCTTTCTGATATTACGTAAGGCCACAATATAAGGCTTCCTCTTCTCAGCACAATGTCCAGTAAATACTTGAAGAAGAAATGGGCTGCAGGCACTCAAAATACAAGCATGTGCAAAAACTTTGTGTTTGTTGTTAATGATGAAGACCAGATCAGTTTTGGATGGATTTTGACGAGCATCCCAAATCTTCTCAGACAAATGTAATTTGTGATTTGGACATATGATAGTTGCTTGATCATTCTGCTGAGGATTCAAAATCATGTGAACTGGTTGCACTAAGACCTTCAATTTGAAGAGAGCTAGCTGTGAGTAACAACTGGTTTTTATATTTTTGTGAAATGTTTGTCATGCCTTTATAAATATAGTCAATTAAGGCTTCAAGTACATTTTTTCTCACATCTGCATTTATAATATACTTTACATTTTCCTCTGAGAGAGATTCAAAATAATTGCTGAAGCATGAGTACTATCTGATGTAAATAAAGTGGTTCACTTCCTGCCATCAGAGCAAGATCAGTTACAATACCAGCCTTGCAAAATATTTCAATGTTGTCATCACTTCATCCACATGATCTTGCTGCTGATTTGAACAATATCCATTGTGTTCAAATGAGTTGTTGGCTTTCTAAGTTATTCATAAAAATACAGCAACAAATTTGTCATGTGTTTACTGACATGTCCAATTAAATATACAATACATTCTTCTCAATAGACATGTGTACATTCATGGCATGAATATTTCACATAAAATTCTATCTTTAAGGATTCCTAACAAATGACATGGCCAGAACTTGCAAATACAAACACCAAGTGTTTTTTATTGATTTATTGACATGTTTTTTACAAATGTCTTAAGACATACAATAACTTATCAAACAACCAAGATTTTGGAAATAATGTTCTACAATTAACAAGTTCTCAATACTAATCTACACATGTTTCTCAATAGGAAACAGATGCATCCACAGTTTTGCATAATCAACAAATTCAAGCATCTATATTCTTTATTCAATGCTTATGTTTCTTCAATGATTCTAGTTCTTCAAGCAATTTTCTATCATATTTGATGCATTAACTTTAATACAGTCTTGAATTTTTTAGGCTTCCTCACTTTCTGGAGGTATAACTCTCTTCTGGTTTTTGTAACCCATTGTTCAAAATATTCAGGTTAGTTGAAGTAATAAAACATGCTCCAGGAAATGACATGTAGAGTACCATTTACCAACTTCCAATAACCAGCCACCCATTTCCGATTGTTTACAGATGTTCAGTGAATAATAACACTGCTGATTACACACCAAATTAGGGTTTCAAACCTCTCGACTCGCAGTCTGCAAACAAAATATTAAAATAGAATTAAAATGTCACTTCAGCTAACTCTTTCCAAGAGGCGTTAATGAATAATAAATATTTCAAAATTAAGTTTGCAATAAAAACCTACCTTTCACCTCTGATCTGTTACCATTTATCCTGCATCCTCCGGTTATCACTCGTTGAAACGAAGAAGCATCAGTGTGTTAAATCTGCAACTAGTACATAACAAACTACGGTGACTTGTTTACAAATCTACTTAAAACATCCGAACTCTCCGCAACTCCAGGGACAGTAAACCAAAGAATTTTTCACAATCACTAAAACAGTAATTGAGAAACGGACATACATCAATTAATCAATAACCACCTAAACTGTTCTAATGAGACATGGACGCTCATTCTAAATCCCTCGACTTCGCTAAACTCTCCTCTTCGAGCGTTCCTCAACTGTTCCTCATATTCCCAAACTCTTCCCTCAGGCAAGGTGTGCAATCCTCTTCACGCGATAATTACCAACTTAAGAAAATACTCTATTGATAAATGTAAATTTCAAGGATGGTATTAATAATATCGTTGCATTATTCCCTACTAGATGGCATTGCAACTCACTACTGCACTCTAGTGTTAAACCTTGGATCCGCAATTTCGAATTGAAACTGGCATACACGGGACCTAGTTGGATTCCAGTTGAGGTCATTAATGATTTAAAATATTAATTCATGTTATTTTGTGTTTATTCGAATTAAGATGCATCGTGTAAAATATTTCTTGCGAATAAAAAATATTATTTGGTAACTATTCATTAATTTTTGTGTCCCAAAGAAAACATTGTTTAATAGTGGATAATCGTAATTATTATCGTAATCGTAAAATATAGCCATTACTTCAAGAAAAAGAAAAAGAACAAAGGCAAATAAAACAGTAAAAAAAAAGAGAGAAAAGGTTTCAAGCTTGAGATTGTAAATACTTATTAAAACTAGTGGTGATACAACAGCAGACACTTTCTCTGATATCGAAACAGCTACGTAATATTGAAATATTGCATATTCTGCGCTACTAACATCTCAACTATTACTTGAAACGTGCAATTCAAACAGAACGTCTGTGGTGCATATCTGAATTTATTTCGATAGTCAGGAGCAGCAATTATTTCTTACTTTGACAAATGAAACAAACATGAATGCATTTGATTGATACAGTATTCGCAGCAAATTGTACAGAAGCGCTTTGCCAGCGCAGCGTTCCAAAACTATGTGCATTGCGTGGCAAATAATATCAAATCTTGGCAAAATGCTTATTTCCATCTGTATTCAGATTTCAACTTGTTCATCACTTAGTCATAGTACATCATAAACAGTTGATAAATAACTATAATACTAATAAACTAAGTAAATGACTAATATTCTACGATTTATAATATTAAGTTAATTTATTACCGCTTTTATATATTGACATCGCCTCAAACGAAGCGCAGGAAATAAAACTTAAAGGTATTTAGTTCGTTTGATAGACCACGGTGAAGTACCCAAAAATACTTTACATGAAAGTAAAATCTCTGTCTTCAAGAATAAGAAACAATTTGGCCTTACGGACCTAATTTTTGAATAAAGAAGTTTAAATTAGTACAGGCTCTCATGAAAAGACTTGCAGTATAGTATTCTTTAAGTTATACAGTAAATATTTTTTCATTACGCTGTTGTATTATTACAGTTAATATTTATTCATTACGCAGTAAACTTTTTAGGGATCAGATGATATTAAATGGTATATAACATACCTCACAGGCATTCTGAGGAGTAATTTATAATACAAACGCTGCAAAAGTCATTGTAATGGAATTACGCTGTACAAATCACACAACACTGAAGGATAACAAATAATGCTATTGTGAGCAATGCTTCTCTTATGGCACGAAAGAAAACTGCGACATAAAATTTGTGTTATCAAATAGGTTTCGAACTATATCTGAAGGTTTATTTGGAAACACCAGCTCGACTAAATAAAACAGCTGTATCTTATCACCGCTACCAGCGACGATCAACAACAATGAGTTTCTAAATATCGATGCGCATTGTTGCTGAAATTTCAATTAAGCTTTGGATTGCTTGAAAAGAAATACATCAATACACTGAGAATACAAATTGAGTAATAAGTAGAAGTGCGAAAGTAAAATTAGAATTAATATTGGCATTTTCAGTAGTAAATTCTAATTAAAACTAAATTAATTATTTGTCATAACATTCATTCAATTTTTCTTGTGGCTCGTAGTTGGTTTGAAACTTATATATTTAATTTATTTCAAGCAGAATTACGCAAAAATGACTCATATTTTCAAAAATTGTACATGACCTTTTTAAAGCTAATTTTGTACAACAGACTCTTTGAAGCAAAATCTCTATCTTCAATTTTGTATTTTTATTATTTTTTTTCAATTTCCGAAAAGAGACAAGGAGCGATACCCGAACGACAACACAGATCCACGAGCGTGGCAGTATATAAAATCAGACCACGGTGTAAAGAACAGGAAATTCCGCTTCTCCAAGACAACTAGAGAAGGGAAAATACAAGGAAAGAAAAGGAAGACGAGGACGTGTTTTCTTATATCGTACCGAGAACGGTGGCTCAGTGCATCAAATGAAGTCACTGCAGTGCCTCTGACTGGGAGGGCCTATTTTCGAGTCCGACGGCAGCAGCATTTTTCAGCTAGGTCGAATTCAGTCGCAGTCTGGAGGAGAATTCTAGCGCCGGCTGCTCTGAACGGTAGTTTTTCGTAGTTTCTTCGATCAACCAGGCGAATGCCGGAGCAGTACTCAACAAACGGCCACGGACCGTGCGCGATCTTTCCTTCCTCTTCCTGGTCCTATCCTCACCCCTTACACACACACACACCTCTAACATACACTACACTATCGCACGCCGAGACCGGTCGGGGACTAGAAATTGACCGGCTCGGGCGGTGCCCCGTTGGTGGAGGTACCTGGTTGGGAAAACCCCGCTAGTCGACGGTGCGCATCTACCATCAATGAGGGTAACAGCCACCTCCGAAGGAAAATATGCACTACACCTACGGGACTAATGACCTCCGTAGTTGACGCGCCCGGAATCACTACCAATCAATCAATCTTACCGTCCATCAAACTTTAAAAGTTAAGTCGACGCCTCATTACGCGTGTTCAACACCATGCCCAGGCTCCAGCCTTGGCCTAAGTGATTACATACATTATCCTTTAGTTTTTCCAACGATTAATTTTCAATACATGTTATGCTAAAACAGTTTCTTATTTAATTCAAACACGCCATTCTTATTTATGCTAGGAAACAGAATGCCGTCATACCCCACTCTTTTTCACTTTCGTTCACGAATTTCGTGACATCAGGAGGCAAATCGTGAAACCCGAGAAAGATAATGAACAAGACCCAAAATAAATTTATTTCGTGTGTAGCAGCCAACGATTTAGTTTCATTCTCTTCTCGAAAAAACTATCTCATTTGTATCTTTATTTATGTCTTCTTGTGTACGTAACGTAGAAAATTCTGGGGAAATATACCAATCATGTGAAAATCGATCTCGAGATTTTGACATAAATACACACGAACTGGGATTCCTTGCGTGACTTAAAACATCTCTTTCAGTTTTTTTTTTTTTTTTTTTTTTTTTTTTTTTTTGTAGCTCCGGGATGGAAAGCTAATTAAAACAAACTAGAAAGGCGTAAAAGGAAATCCAGAAGCTAAAATATCTACTGAAAAAACCAAAGTTGAGAGGCATTGGCGATGAGGTTTATCAATCCTCAAAGATGACGCTGGCATCAATTCCGTGAGAGAGGATTTCACAATCACAAAAAGTGGTCCTTTTTATAAATATCAGCTAGAAACAAGTTTCATGCATCAAGTTTTTTTTTCTTTCTGGATTATTTTGAATGTGTTTTTATGTTTTGCGAACTTTTGGAGAATCATTTGTTTATATCTATTCGTTTTTTTCTGCATCTGAACTTGCAACTCTTCCCCAGAGACACGATTCCCATTTTTCACATACTATCGCGATGAATTGCTTCTGGGCAAATTTCTTCTAACAAAATGATTTTGGGAAATTTTTTAAGTATTCGCGTGCACAAATACATCTCCCCAGTCAAAAGAAGGATCCTCGTAATTTTAAAAAAGGAGAAAAGTAATTAAAGGAATTGTACGATTTTTCTGCTCAGCTACGCAGACCATGGTCTAATAGTGAAAATTAATAATTAAATCTTTAAAAAAAAACAAAGCTACAATACGAGGTTATAGGATATTGAAGAAGAATACGTATCGGTTTTACTCGTAGGCTACTTCAGCATACTTTGTGTCCGACGACTATTTTGCCCGGTTTGTTTATTTTTACAATAAACGAAATATCCTAGAGATGAAATAAAAAATCTACATTAAAAGAAATATTGTTATTCAAATGTATAAAAGTGGTTTTATTTGGATTTATCAGACATGCAGTTCCTTTGCTGATTGCACTGGTTAACAGAATTTTTAACAAAAAAAGTGAATGGTGTTCTTAGCTAAGACTTAGACCCTGAATTTGAATATGAAATCAGTTTTTGCCTACCGGCTCAAATTTTTTTTACAGCTACTCTCTGTTTGGAAATGCTTGAAAACGTCGAATATTGGTTATTTTGCTGTAGTTTTATTTAATAATTCTGCAGATGTAATCGTTCGAAACATTCGAAATTTGTACAAGGAATTCCTATTCATGACACTGAATTAGAAAATCCATCTATAGGATATAAAAAAAGGGTTTTACAACTTTGCAGATAAGTAATTCTTGAACAATAGAATCGTTTTTTGTTTCTTGCCAGGTGCGCCTCGGCATTGAGAGATCTGTCAATTTGGAAAAACAACTGAATGTGACTGCGTGTAGTTCTAGGTGCGTGAAGATTTGGCTTTGTATTAATTCAGAGAAGAAATGGCTCGTAACTGTGAAAAAAGTCCGAATACGTTATATTATATCTGTGGATAATTGACTCTGAAAATAGAACCAATCCTCTGAGAAGGCAGTGTTATGAACTTTATTTCAGGGTCAGGTTAGCAGGACAAAAAATGCCCGCCCCATATATCTGTGTGTCGTGTTTACACCCTGACATGCTGATTAAAGGTTCACGACAGTGCCCTTTGCTGTTCCCATGATTTGGAGGGAGTCAACGGATGACACAACAGACTGTTATTTTGTCTGACACAAATGTCTGAATCACCTCAAACCGAAGAAAACTGCAATATCCTAGTTTACCATCTGCATATGTTACTGTGAAGAATTGCCGGTACCACTACCTCCTGAAAACGTGACAGTGAATGAAGATGAATGCTACAGTGACGGACATTCAGGAGAGAGGGGAGGGAGATATCCATGCTGACACAACGTTGTAAGCATCTTTTGCACTTTTTTAACACTTATGTTGTATTTCCTACTATATACATGTGGATATGTTTTATTAGAGCGTGTTATTTTGCCAGATGATATGCAGCAAGACATATCGTACGCAATTACAAAAAACATCATCAGATGAAAACTGAGGCCGATACAAAAATTCTGATATTGGATCTGGATTGAGAGGCGAATTATCTTCCAGAAAGAGCTGTTTTTGTTCTTGTTTCAGAAAAAAGTTTTTTTTGTAGACTAGTGTTATCGCATTTTCGATATGCACTTCGAAATTGTAATTAGGCAAGTTGTGTTGTTGCAATACTTATCCTTATTTACTTAAATTGCCTATTTTGTTTTGAACTTGATCAATATGCAATCTGCTAGTTTCTAGGAATAATCAATTGAGAATAGAGGAGCAGAAAGGCCCTTGTGTTGAGAATATTTTTTTGAGAACATACTAAAAAAAAATAACAACCACCCTATTAAAATTAAAACAGCACTATTTTAACAAATAGAAAACGTTATTTTTCTCTGACCTTGGAGTGTGAGGGATACAGTTAAGAATGCTAAAAATGCGCAATCAAAATCGTTCGCTCGCGGTACACAGGATTAATAAAATCCACCTTGCTCACTCGATGTTGGTTTTAAGTTTTTAGAAGCGAAACCGGGGAAAAACAATAATCCTCGTACAATTATCAAACGATTTAGTAGATTGAAGAAAGGAGATCAACACGTAGAGGTTTGTATTGAAGAAACACGAAACGTACTTATTTAGACACGAAGTTGTTAATTCTAGAAGAAGAAGAAGAAGAAGAAGAAGAAAAGAGGAATAAAAAGAAAGGGGAGAAAATTGACAAGAAACAAAGTAAAGACTTGACAATTGTTGGTGAGTCATTCTTGAATCATGAAAGCGTAACATTCAGTCATCAACAAGAAAAATTTTACACAAGTACTAGATAGTGTCCTGTTATAAAATCTTGGGTTTTGTGGACTAATCTCTACTACTATTCCCTGTTTAGAAGAGTAAAAGTGACATTTATTTTGTATTTTTTCTATCTTTTGAAATCTATTTCAATCTCGAACAAGAAAAACTATACTTAAAAACAAATTTCATGATGAAAGAGTGGTGAATTTAATGTAAGGAGGGTCAGTATTCACATTCGAGCTGCGTTTCATCACAATGACCTACAATAAACTGTTACTCGACACTCGACTTTTAGAGCTTGACGTTCCGTAAAACTGGTTATCTACATCCACAACGTTATTAAATTACGTTTTTATTAGTGCACTCACTCGTATCGAACGGTATGTTGGGGCGAGTTGTTTCTTGAACAAACGAACGTTGTGGTGATACCGTCAAAGAAGAAAGGAAAAAGTCATCAGATTTTTCTTCGAAAAACAACAAACACAAACAATAACAACATTGTCATATATTTTTAAATAAAATTATAATAAGTAGTTAATTTTTAAAAAATTTACGATATGTATATTAACTATTAGTGCGAGATGCCGTTTATATACGCGACGTCCTTTCCTTCTATTTGCAGATATCGTACACATCTCTATGGATTTTACTTTCTCGTAGACATACATAAATACGGAGTAACTAGTTGAATGTGGCGTTGACCAGTAAACTGTTTTAAAGGTATTTTCATGTGTGGAGTTTCTAAATGTCATACATGCAGAGCTTTGTTCAAATAAGTTCTTACAGTCTCGGCATTGGACTTACCAGTAAATCATAGTAGCTGATAATGTTAGACTCCGTTCAAAATTCCTAACACCCAATGGACTTGTATGCATCCATACGGGATACGAACTGGTAATATTGCAATTTTTAATTGTAAAACTACCTTCAGTTATGGAAGATGCGAATTGTTAGAAATTTATACAGCTGCATTTTGTACGCTTTTTTGCTGATATGCAAGAAAATGCACATAAAAGATCTCCTGTAAGCTGAACTTCAACGTTATTCTCTAATAAGATCATTCTCAATTAGTTCCGAAACTTCTGTCGCAAATGCTACATTGATTTAGATTACGGATCTATCGTATATAATTCAAGGTCAATTCAACTCTCAAAACCTCCCCTGCGGATTCAGAATAAGACCAGGTGCTTTCACACTAGCCCATCTGGTAGTATCCTCGTCGAACGGCTGAAACTAACCTCACTTTCGCAGACAAACCCCGTCAATGAAATGCAATCAAGCCAAAAAATCACTTAACTAGATAATACCAAATGATGTATCTCCTAGAATTAGAAGTGGAAATACGTAGTGCTCTATACCTCTTTATAATAAAGTTGTTACGTTATTCAGCTCCCTGAACATTTCGAGGTTCTCTATAGAAAGTCAAAGGATCCCTAAAATCCTCGCCATCAACATCATTGAAATTGATAAATATCTGATTGAAGTTCAGCTTAACAACCTTAACTCAGACGAATGAAACTAAAATACTGTGATGTCTATAACATAAAAAAATAGTTATAATATCTTCATTGACGGATGTAATAATGCAATTTTTTCTGAACATAGTGAAAGAACCATGTCTTTGGTGAAATTGCGGTTTATGAACATTGCTAGTAAAGAAAATATGTTTAACCATGCAATTCTGGAAGAGCTTAAAAGATAATCCATAACTGCACCGCAATGCCACTATCATCACTAATAAAATTCCAAGGGTAACATAAAACTATATATTAAGAACACAATCTAAAATGATGGCTCGAATTAAAGAACTGCTTTATAAACTATACTTCAAGACTTATGGTTATCAGTAATTTTTCTTCTAGAACCTAACAGCTTTATCCTATTATTGTGAGTGAATCCATAGTAATAAAATTAATACAAAGATAGTGATTGAATTCACTAAAATAATGTAAGACATAACTCTGGTTATTCTAAGCAAGATTCCATAAAATTCATACATAGCAAGATGATTATGGGAAACCGATATGGCGATGTAATAAAACTAGTAATACCCACAAATCAATTGATTTATTCTTATCACTCAACTGGAACTCAAGATGGCTAGACGCAAACAAATTGTAATTAATGAATTAGAAGTTGTCGTTCTAAAATTACACACAAGTACTTGCTGAAAAATACCTCAACACCACTATGTGACATGTGTCAAGTAAGACTGTCAGTTAAACATGTTTTCGTGTCTTGCCACAAATGTGAACACATTAGAACTATGTATTTTAATTCAAATGGAATAGAGAAAATCCTGTACTCTGTCCCCTTTCAGAACAAGATTATCAAATTTTGCAAAAACATAAATGCCATGCTAGGAATATATTACGGTAAGCCTGTTCATATATCTTGAGCTGATATCTTAATGACTCTATCCTGATGATACTGTATGATTATGTTATGTATGATAAATAATATGTGATGCCATACTACGTTATGATACTTATGTTAATGTAATGATATATAACTCCCGAAATGGTATGTTATGATCCTGTTCTTATGTTATGTAAGATAAATTATGTAGATGCCATTCTATGTTACGGTACTTATGTTAATGTAATGACGGGTGAATGATAATTGTCTGTGGACACCTGTTATAAATCATTGCAGTCGCTAATAATCTTGCCGTTGAAGCGACTAAAACTGACGAGAAAATATCGGCAGCGTTGGCTCAGTGCATCAACTGATGTCACTGCAGCGCCTCTGACCAGGAGGTCCTAGGTTTGAGTCCCAACAGCGGCAGGATTTTGATCACTAGCAATTCAGCTAGTCAATTGTCGCTGACTGAATGAGAATTCTAGCAGCCGCTGCTCTGATCGGGCGAATAGATTTTATACGCATTGATTCTACACATCTTACAGATGCAATTTAAACATAGTGCATGATTAGAAAAATACGGTATAAAGATACGGTATATCTAAAAACTGCGACGATGATATAACGTTTTTATTGTAATATTCATGATCTACGTATAAAATTGAGTACGTTAGGCACTCTACGTTTCTGGAGGTAAAAAATTTTGTTCCCTAATAGTATTTTCTCAAAACCGCTCGAAAATTTTCTTTAAATTTTTCATCAGATATAGAAAAGATCTTAAAAAAATGGGCAGGTCGAATTTTCGACAAAATTTCCCTTTTTTCAAAATTTCCCTGAAAAAACATTGCAAAAATTCCGTTAAAAATGTTCCTCTACATTTTCTCTTTGATAGATCAAAGGATTCTTAAAAGTCAGCAAGTCTTTCTTCGTTGAACCTTTGAATTTTCGAAAACTGCAAAGATATAAATAATAGAGAAAGTATATTCTGTTGTTGACCACTTGTTCGCTTTGAGAAAATGCTGTGGGATATGGAGGGGACGAGTGACTTAGGCCCGAATTTATAAACCTCTGCCAGGAGACTGCCAGGTCTAGGAGGTTGCCAGTGTTCGATTTGCGATTTATGAAGGGCCCCCCAGCCAATCCAGACGCCCTTGTCCTCCTAGCAAGCCCCCAGATGGCAGGCCCTAAAAGCCCCGCTGGCAGGCTTCATAAACGACCTTAACATCTGCTACCAGCTTTCAGTGACGCACCTGGCCCGTTTTCATTCACCCACGTTGGAATGCAAACACATCAAACCCAAGCATCCATTGAAGGCTAAATTCCTTCAGAATTTTAATATACATTATGTAACCTGATGAAATTTCTAATCCATCAGGGGGTCCGTAAACTCAACATCTCTAACTAAAATAATCTATAGATCCCTATGAGATTGAAAGCGTGAAACTCTTCTGATTAAGAACTCAGTGTGATTGAATTAAGAAGAAGAGAGGAGCAGAAGAAGAAGGAGGAGGAGGAAGCGGAGGAAGAGGAGAATACAGATTGAAACAAGAAGGTGAAAATGAAGGGAAGAAAATGAAGCGGAGAGGAGGAGAAAGAGGAAGAGTTGGAAAAGGAAGTGGTTAACAAGGGAGAAGGAAGAGAAGAGCAGAGGAGACAGTTATGGCAGAGGAGAGGATGAAATGGAGAAGAAATGGAAACTGAGGAGGCGGAGAAGGAAGAGAGGAGACGTAGGAGAAGGGAGAGAAGGAGGATGAGGCAGAGGAAGCGGAGGAGATGAAGGAGGCTGAGGCAGAAGAGAGTGTGGAAAGAGAAGGCGGAAAAAAGAGGAGAAATAGGTCGAGAAGGCCAAGGGAAGGCAACGAAGGCAAAGAGAAGGTGAAGGCGTGTCAGAGGCGAAGTATGTAGAAGGAGGAGGAGGAAGAGGAAGCGGGACAGAGGTGGAGGGAGGCGGAGGTGGAGAGGAGGCGAAGGTGGAGGTAGGAGGTAGAGGCAGAGATGAAGGCGGAGGTGTGGAGGTGGAGCGGAGGTGGGAGGCGAAAGCGGAGGTGAAGATGGAGGTGGAGGCAGAGGCAGAGGCGGAGGCGGAGGCGGAGGCGAGGCGGAGGCGGAGGCGGAGGCGGAGGCGGAGGCGGAGGCGAGGCGGAGATGGAGGCGGAGGTGGAGGCGGAGGCGAAGGCGGAGGCGAAGGCGGAGGCGAAGGTGGAGCGAAGGCGGAGGTGAAGATGGAGATGGAGGCGGAGCCGAAGGTGGAGGCGGAGGTGGAGGCGAGTGAAGACGAGGTGGAGGCGGAGGAGGAAGAAGGAGCTGGTAGAGGTAGAAAAGCCCGTGCGGAAGACGCCGTGCTCTGAGCCCGTGCAGCTGCCTCACCACGCCGCGCCGCACCGCCGCGCATAGGCCTCGCGGCTGCTGCCTTCGCGGCCGGCAGCGCCGCGGCCTTCAATTGTTCCGCGCAGGCGCACGGGCGACCGGGCCTATTTCCACTAGAATAATAAATATTCATAATCTGTTTGCTCGGCCTAACGCCTTCGCGGGTGCTTTATGGGGCATTCATTGCGCGTCCGACGCCGGCAATTAACAGCATTCCGATGACCCATTGTTCATGTCAAGTCACGAGGAAATATAAAATTTCCACTGCGCCGCGCCGTATCCCCGGCCGCGCTTACGCCGCCCCTGCCCCCGCCTTCGACGCTCGCGGAGGGCCCTCTGCGCAAAGCAGCTGGACAAACGCACGGGGTCTTCAGATCAAAGTCACGGCGAACAGTATCATCTCTCCTTTTGCGCAGTTATGTGAATTGCAGGGTAGATTCCGATTTGGACGGGTTTGGATCGGAATACCTAAGTCCAAGGAAAACCAGCAATGGGGTTTTCAGCTGAAAATTTGCCGTTTTCCGCAGCATGATTACATAATTTTTTTTTACAAAGTACCTGCGTATGAGCGAAAGAATGTATCAAAATCATTCATAATTGCTTTCTTAAGTTATTTAAAGTATTATTATTGATTTTTATTTTATTTCGAATATCTAGAGTAACCATCCCAAATCATTATTATTGTGTCACAGTTAAGAAAAATTGTTTTAGTTTATGAAATTTTTAGGAAGTTTATTGAAAATATTTCTTTAAATGTCTGGTTAATTGTAATGTATTGTCTGCAAGTGTACGAGCCCTTTTCTGCGATACAAATAACTGTACAATTCAATAATTCATTTTTATATTACATTTTATAAAGAGTATTTTTCAGAAACTTTATGTTTATGACCAATATTGAGAAATTTTAAAAAGGTGTCATGATCTGATATAAAGTGCAAAGGGAAGATGTTAACGTTTGTGACCCAACACTTTGCGTGGGTGAAACAAATCGTAAATCCCCCTAATACTTTGGAGGAAGAAAAAATTTAAATTTTTCATTCGATAAATCAAGCAAAATACCACATCTCATCCACAATCTTAGAAATCTTCCAGACCATCATGTAAATAAAATACTCAATGTTTCATGTATTTAATTTAATTTACGTTTTTAGTTATAAGTTACCTTAAGACTGCAAACGTAGTTTTTCATTCACAACTGTATCGTAATTGAATTATTATTTAGATATTTAGCTTGTGCATTTTGACAACTGTGCTGTTATAATTTGTGATCAAACTGACTTTCACTTCACACGATTCGGGATTATTGACTTTGACTGACTTGCATTAAATACTAACGTGCACTACACTACCCACCGCCGAGACCGGTCGGGGACTTACCGATACCGGACTTACCACCGGGAGACCGGGTTGGGTGGTGCCCCGCTGATGGAGAGTCCTCGTTAGGAAATCCCGGTACCCGACGTGAGGTTGGCGCCGGATCTCGCCATCCAACGGGAAGATCACCGCCATCTCCCAAAGAAAAAGCATGCACTACACTTACGGGGTAATGACCTAAGCTGTTGACGCCCGGAATCACTACCCAACCAACACCAACCAATAGGTGAATACATCCGTAGTTGTTTTTATTACCAGACATAGAATTAAATATACTTCCGTACATTATAGGAAAATGATTGCGTCATGCATTTTCCTCCTTTATCATGCGACTGTAATTTCCCACGTTGTACCAGAGAAAGGTCGGTCCCCTGTTTCGCCCAGATAGCTTTCGGGCTGTGTTACCGTGGGGGGATGTAGGGGACGGCCGCGCCGTGTGGCGGCGCGGGGGGGGCGGTGCAGGGGCAGGAGTGGGCTCGGGGTGGAGGCGGGGGGGGGCGGGGCCAGGGTTGTCCCGGACGCGCCCGCCGCCGCCGATAAGACGCCCGTTGCCGATAGCGCTAATTCCGCCTTTTCCCGCCGCTCGGGGCGGCCCCCATGCTGCCGCACATGGGTCATTTCGCGGCCTCAATGGAACATTTCACGTCAAATTTTCCGCCGGCCGGCCGCGCGACCGGTATCCTCCCCCGATCGCCAACCGGTAGCCGGGCGGCCGGACCCGTCCGCGCCGTCCCCCGTCCGTCCGTTCCCAGGCCGCCTCGTCCGGCCGTCGTGGCCGGCCCCCTCGTCGTGATACAAGAGCACACCTTGCGCGCTATCTAGCCGCATCTTGCGTCGCGCAGCACGTAAAAGTAATTCCCGGGAGCCGCACGGCTTTTTATGGCGCCTATTTTGGTTTTGTTTTTTTGCGGCGAGGCGTTCTCATTGTACACCATGATGCTGCACGATGCGGCGGGGGCGGAGGGCGCGTTGCTCTCTTTGGCGCGTGTGCGCGCGCGGACTCCGCCTCCGCCCCGCCTCCCCCCCCGCCGCCCCGCTTCGAAAAAACCCCGCCCCCGCCCCTCCCGGCGCCGGGGACATTGCCTCGCCGAATGACTCCGTCGCCCCCCGCGCTGTCGTCGTCGCCTTAACAAGAAGCCCATTATTTTATAGCCTGCTCGTCCGGCGTGTCGGTGCAACTGGCGGCGGCGGCAATGGGGAAGGAGGCGGCGTGGTGAAGCAGCGGTTGGCAGCAGTGGTGCCGGCGGCGAGGGGACTTCTCAGCCTTCCCGAGTCAAACGCGTGGATGATTCACGAATGGTGCAGAAAAAATACATTTTTTTTTTTTATTTCTAATAAAATCAGCTGCTGGTTGCTGCTTAAATTATTTTGTTGTCATGTTCTCATGTTATATACACCCATAAAAATTTTTGTTCGCGATATGCTCTTGTGCAAGCACGGGGATTGCAATGCGAAAATATGTGATGCGTGGTCTTACTTCGTTTTTGGCACTCCTCATGAACCTACGGTCCAATATAGAAAATATTATTTATCACTTTTATTTTATGAGAATATTTTTAAATGTATTATTCCCTTTTAAAATTTCTTTTAGTATTTCTCACAGATATAAACAACATATCCAAATAGTGTTTTGTGACTTAACGTTGAATGTTCAGTACAGTCCGACGTCCTTTACATTAGGTTTTGGGTCCGCGCATGAAGAATTCATGCGCACTTGAAACGAACCAGAAGAGCGAA
This sequence comes from Teleogryllus oceanicus, assembly GCA_964035755.1. Taxonomy (NCBI): domain Eukaryota; kingdom Metazoa; phylum Arthropoda; class Insecta; order Orthoptera; family Gryllidae; genus Teleogryllus; species Teleogryllus oceanicus. Next base: position 109,542,025 of record CAXIVR010000004.1, on the reverse strand, counting down.
TGACTACATTCGTATAACCCATTATAAAAATGAACATATCGAAAATGAGAAAGAATGGTTAGACGACGACGCTTTTTTGGACCGATTCCGGTTGAGGAAATTGCAACTTACGGTGTCTAGTGTTTCGCCTAGAATTAGGTTACTTTTAGAAACAATAAAAGCGTAGAGATAAATGGAAAAAGTGAAAAATAAGCTGATTAAAACAAAATGTTTGTAATTATGAGCAAGTAGTTAAGCCCGTAAAGGGTTTAAAACAACATAAACATTTTGATGGAAATGAAAATTTTGTGTTGATTGATTCAAGGCGTTTATGTTAATTGCTGGGCCTGATCTTCGGGCTAACTTGGAAACGCGCGAGCGAAGCAAGTCAGATTGTCTTATCAGATTGGCGATTTTGTTGACGTGCTAACGGGTATCTTTTACCTGAACACGACCAATTTTGAACCACCGCCAACTATGCATCCATCCTATACGTCAGTGTGGTCCAACATTTAGTTACAAGAGTAATAAAACTTCAGTAGGAACGTCCAGACCTAGATATTAAAGCAAGAAAACCAATGATTTATAACTCACTAGAATAATACAGCACTTTATTTTGTAATCGAGAAATCAGTGTGAATGTTGGCACTGCTTTCTGATAAAGTTTATCAATGGCCACTATAAGTTCAGTAAGGCTAAAGCCTCAAATGATTCCAGTGAAGAAATTTCAATGCGATTTATCTTTTTAATTTAACTTAAGATAAAAAGCGGTCACTCACGTATGTATTTCCGAATAACGATAGCATTTGTAGTGAGTAGTTTGAAGAAACATTCTTCAGAAATCAGTTTCAGAAATGTTCATGACATTACACTTTTGTTGAAAGAATGTGTCTGAAGATCACAACTTCTCTATTTGAAGTTGCTGGGCACCACTTCAATTTCACTGGGTTGTTGAACATGCATGTTTTCGTTTTAGGAGACAAAATTTGGAGTAGTCGATACTCCATCTTCTGCTTATCGAGTATTTAAACTGAAGAAGTGAATACATTTTCCCCAAATGTTTAATAAATACTTTATCCAGTAAGAAGAGCAACAAAATAAATAAAGGACGCGGTTGGACCATATTGCTAGAGGAGTTTCATTCCTCCGTTTTCGCCCTACGAATGCCGGAGCAGTACCCTAACAATCGGGTCACGGACTGCAAGCGATCTTCCTTCCTCCTTCTTGTCCTATCCTCACCCTTAGACACACACACACCAACATGCACTACACTACCACACTTGTCGGGAGACGGTCGGGGACTTAGAACTTGTTCCGCTGGGGCAAGTGCCCCGCCAGTGGGAGATACAAGGTTGGGGAAACTCCATTCGTGACGGTAGGTCGGCACGGATTTGGCCATCCAGCGGGGAAAGACCACCGCCACCTCTCGAGCAAAACACGCACTACATTATGGGACTAATGACCCTAGTATTGACGCGCCGGAATCACTAGCAATCAAACAATCCGTAGTCCAAACAACCAATTAATACGTAGGTAGTCCATAAATTACGTAACGCTAAAGAGGAAAGAGGGGTTTGTGGAGCATTAGTTGGGTTACGAATATTTTCGTTTACATGTAATTTTGATATTTATCTTTTACATTTTCAACTTGTGCACAAATAATTCCTTTTTCCGAGTCTTGTAATAGAACATTAAAATATGAACTAATTACTTTGTTTTAAAAACAAATAAATTAAAGTTTTCAGTGTAAATTGTCACAATAAATGGAAATAATTTTCATCAACTTTTAATGAATCTATAACATTACAAAGAAAAGATTCAAAAGTGATACGTGTATTATCATTAATTTTAATATAGAACACAATCAAAATTAATACTCACTCATTATGTTATAATTTATTTTCACTTTTCGTGTTTGCATAGGGTACGTATTCGCAAACGTTACGTAATTATTTAGGGAGAAGGGATCAAGCGCGCTTACAAGTATGATCCAAGGAGAGGCGGTATTCAAAATACTCCAAATTTACGTTACGTATTTATGGGTGGCTTCAGTAGCCAGCCGTGGTGGCTTCGCCGTTGTGTCCGTTGCCGCCCCTGGTAACGGACACTCGCGCGCCCTTGTGGGGTTTCTGGCAGCTCCGGGTTTCCCGAAGCTCCATTGGCCTAAGTGTTGGCACTCTGCTTGCTATTTGGACGAAGGAAAGGAAACAAAGTCTCTGCTTGAGTGCTTTCTCTTATCTCCAATCCTCTCTCTGTTTCTCACTTCTCTTCATCTCCTTTCCAACCATTCTCTGACATTTCCACATACTCCAAACTTGAGTTACAAATAAAGTAATTTTGTGTTTACTTTCCAACTAGAATGACAGATCGATTGAAATGAAAAGAAAATTCTAAGATGTGTAAAATGTGCACTTTGCAAGTGGCACTTGAGGGAGATCTCAAACATGTTCGAATATCATAAAAATGAAATTAATGTCAATTAATAAGTAGGTTCTATAAAAATAATTTATTTAAATAAAGAATAACTGTTCCCTTCATGAAATTCATTTTATATTTTTCTTCAATATCTGTCCACTAAAATTCGGTATCAAATATTTCTACCCATTTTTAAATGTATGTTGATAAGGAAATGAAATGTACTATTTACTTCATTCCATTTTGTTAGCTTGTTTCACTATTCAAACCAATATTTTGACCACAACTACTTTATATTGCAACAAAACAGCTGATTTTGCATATATTCAAAGAAACTCTCTTCTACTCTACTATTGTTCGATAAGTAGCAATTTAGAGCAATTTATTTCTCTGAAACATAAAACTTTGCGTAGTAAATTTCAGCGAATGAAGTGCATATGAGGTTAGTACGAAGTACGAAGTTATTAAGTTAGCATTAGTACGAAGAAAACGTTAGATTAAAAAGAATTTCCAACTTCGATTGGGAATATCAATTTTATTCAATGTAAATTTTGAATTATCAAAAAATTAAAACTAGTAAATGTTCAATAAATTGACGTTGTTCGTATTTTTATTGTCTATATTAAAATTTCAAAAAAGGATGTTCATTTTGAAAACATTAATTTTAACTTTTCCTATACAATACGTATATAACGACTATTTGCTCCCACCGGCAATTTTTGACAAAAGCTATGGAAAGTGGATAAAAGAACACCACAATTGAGCGAATGGTGTGCAATGCATAATGAGTGGTGATTCAAAAGTTGTCGTTTAAGGTAGTCAGGTTAGCAGAGCAAAGTAATCCTAATTTGTTTCGGTCAATTGAACTCGTTCCGGTGGGCTTTGGTCAAGTTCACGGGAAGCTCTGTCTTTGACCTCCGTGATTAACAGAAACAATCATTTTGAGTCCATCCATCGCAAAATGTTCTACGCATTTTATATCAAAACACATTTTATACTTATTTTGTCTCATATCCCTTTTGCGATATTATTAGAAAAGTCCATTCTTCTTAGTTCAATTCAATCAACTTTATTGTTTTTAGAGGATTCGCATATTACTTTATTTTTTGTTAAATTACCGAATGAGATGTCTCAGGACAACAGCCAGCGCCACTGTAGCGGTTCTTACCGGAAGGTCTGAGCTTGAGTTACGACGTAGGAATTTTCGACACTACGTCTTTAGCTTGGCTCGAATTCAGCCACAGCCAGAAAGAATTCTACGAGACGCACAGTGGACCAGAAAGTAGAGCCAAAGTAGTTATTTATGTATCAAGGTGTTAAGTAGATGTTTTGCCCTGAGGCATCTGGCCCGAGGGGTTGGAAGACGCCTGAAAGGCAAAAACATCTAGTAACGCCCGTGATGCATACAAAACTTTATGGTTTATTAATCCGTTGCTGAATCAAACGAGAATTCGAAACATTTTGTCATTTTCTTGCGTCTAAAGTGAAAGATGCATTGTAATCATCATTTGTCAAAATGACGTCAGATAAACAAAACAGAGTGAGTATTTATATACTATTGCATAATTGTTATTGGACTGATTTGTTCGTACAAATGAAAGAATATGGTGAAGTTCCTGCGTAAATTCTCGCAAAAGCTAACAAAACAACGGAAAGTGATTTTCAGTAAAATTATGACAAAGTTATGAAAATATTTATGGTGTATTTGAGAGTTATATAACAGTGTGAATAATAGTGTAAATTGAGTTGATGAAACGCTATTTTTAGGTTATTTGCTTCTATTGCCAAAAGGAATTTAGAATATGTTATAACACCAAAAAATAACATTTCGAGGATGTTAGCTCGATGTGCTATACATCTTATTACTACGAGCAGTACTGCTACTCAAGAAGCACATACTATGTCTCTAAAAAGATGATACGTAACAGTGAATTATGAATGACTGGGGCAATTGTATATTCACGGAATTCCAAAATTGCAAATTTCATATCAATGAAGCAAAATAACGTTTATAACGAGTTATTTTACTTATTTGAGCATTATACCATTTATTTATTGTATTTTATTGCATCGTAACTATAATAAATCTAATTCAGAAAATGTTTTATGTGTTGTGTTGGTATTAGAGCGGGCCATAAAGTATTCAAAAGGCCCTCGGGCATAAAGAATCAGAAAGGCCATAGGCATTAACTATACCATTACGTGTTTTGTTTGAGATCCGAATAAAGTACCTTAACGCAAAATGGGACAATAATGGGCAAACTTTGATTAATGTTTTGAAAACTAGATGAATTTTCAGAATCAGATTCAGTTAATATCACAGTCCGGAAACGCTCGTAAGGGAACTAAAAGACAATATAAAAAACAGATTTTAAAATTTCATTCTATTGTGACACGTGAAGTTTCTACTTAGACTTACTAATTATTATTAAAGGAATGTCTTTTAGAAATACAAATTTAAAGTATAGATCTCCAGGTATCATATCCATAGCACGTACGATTCTGATAGTCCAGAGAGCAGAAATATTTGCATCGAAAAACACACCTCTCGTCTTATGGCGCGAGCGAAGAAGTGCGCCGCGCATCGCTTTAAACTTGCACTGAAAGGAGTGGCGTGATTCACCCTTCCTTTCCTGATCAGAAAACGATGAAGTCATTTTGCTACCACTTTCATATAAATGGAGTTTCTGAAGTATATTTTGGTTTTGGACTTTTTGCCAACTTTCCCCGCCTCTGGCCTCACTGTGGGCCGTCTGCGTTGATCGGCAGTTTTCCGTGATTTCTGCGATCCATACCAGGTGAATGCCAGATCAGTACCCTAATAAATGGGCCACGGCGTGCGTTCTTTGCCTTCCTCATTCTTATCCCTCCACTCCCCTTTACCACCCCCACACACTTACATGCAGTGCAGTATGATACTGTAAGGAGATTATATTAGAGCTCCTCGGTTGAGGCGGTGTCCTTCCTCCGGGGGAGAAACCTAGAGATGAAAAAAACTGCAACCTGGCATGTAGGGTGGGGCAGGATCTCTCATATCACCTCCCCACTGTAACACGCACTGTACTCACGGGTCTAATAACCGAAGAAACTGACGTGTCCGGAAACACTAACGACTAGGAGGAGGATTTTGATGATCTAAAACATCGCTAAAAATGATCAATAAAATGCTCTTCAAATGTTTTTAAAATGTCCTAAGAGAAAAGAAAATAAAAGACGTAAAAAGTTTGGTCGAAACCAGTTCAGATGAACAAAGCTGTTGGATATGTTAACTGATGAAATCCAGATTTCTTCCTTTCGTTCATGTAAACTCAGCGTACAAACGTTTCGTTGGACTGTTCTTAACAGGAAATCTGTCTTTAATTATCGCGAAATCGAACGAACCGACAATGGTGCTGATAATTGTCACAGAAACCTTAGATTACACACTCACCAGAGAGTATACAAATAGAGACGGCACTCAATGTTAATCCAACGCTCTTATTCAAATTTCTAATTTTCATGGAGGGGGAAGCGCCATCTGGGCCCCTGTTTAAGCCAATAGCGTCGAAGGGCGTTCTACCAATGGAGGTGGCGCGTATTGACGACCGGGACATTTAAAATGAAGTTGTTTTCAAATGGCGTCAAATGAATACATTATTTTTATGTAAAATACGCTAGGCAATTAAGAAGACTAAAATATTAGGATTTGGAATCCTAAGTCACTGAATGGAATTATTGTCAGGTAGTGCAAAATAAAAGTTATTTTATAAACACAATATTTATTTCTAAATTATGTAAATAGTCATACACAATATAAACAATATAAACAATAATACAATTTTACAAAATAAATGTGAGCAAGTAATCAGACATAAAGATTATTTTACTTTGCCATTGACTAAATATTGAAACCATGAATTTAGACAATTGTCCAAATATAACTAGTGACCATTACTTCTTTAATATTGCATCATTATTAAAATGACATTCATATCAACACCTGTCAAATTTCAGCCTATTATCAAAATTGCTACTAAAGTACAATACAAATGAATATTATTGATAAGTTTTATAAATAAACAGGAAACTTGCATCTGCACAAACAGTCACAAAATCTGTCTTTTCTTTCTTCAAAAGCAATATTACACATTAAACTGCATTACAAGAAACATGTTTTACCTCCTACCTAGTACAAGTGATGAACAAGTAAAAAAATTACATGATTCTACTTCAACTTCATTAATCTCAAAGCAGAGTTTTTGGACTTGGTATGTTTCACTAATATCTGATATCACAGGCTACTATTTGTCCAAAAGCATGGCTAGTTGCTGAATGGATCGTGGATGAAAATCCAAAGGTCGATTTTATATCCAGAATTACTCAACATTTGATACAGATATTGAACAGTTTTTCAATTACTAAAAAATATTTTCTAGTCTTTCCCAATCATGTTATGTGACTAACGCACACAATTTCTGCAAAACAATATAACTAAATAAAAGCACTTATCATACTCAGAGATTATACCCAACAGACATCTCAAGAACCATCAGAAATATGTTTAGAAAATAGCTAATGCTTCCTGGTAAAATACCAAACTGTTATACAAAGACTTATACATAGTTCACAAGACAGATAGTGGGCCAAAACACCTGAGATAAAAATTTACTGCAACAGAAACACCAAATGATTATCACTCAAAAATACAATTTTTTATTAAATCGAATCCCAAAAACTTCAATTTGTACATGTCTCCAAGAAAGTGGTCCTGCAGTTTGGATTTACTAAATTACATATAGTAACTGGAAGTGCTACAGAATAGCTTTCTCAAAGTTAAGTTTTCTAATTTCCTTTGGATGGACCGGCTCTACGATCTTCCTCATCCTTCTTGCCAGCTGGCATCTATCGCCGCCAAAATACATTTTTGCATTTTCTCAACTCTTCGATTACCAAATAGTAGAACTGAAATATTATTTTAAGAGTATTAAAGAAGGCTAAAACCTTGTCTTAAATAGCAAGTTCATTGAAAAATTTGAAGCCATTAAAAAAGGCGTTAAGCGTTACTGTAAATGCAAAATTGAAGCTCTTTTCTCTGGAATCTATTTGAGTTTTCGAAAAACTTCATTTGAAGTAATTTGAAGAACTTCCACTCACAAATTCAATAATATATCCATTGAAATGTGCATTACTGGCATGAGATATTGAAAGAAATAAAACATTTGTGCAATTTTGGGGAAAACAAAGAATACGCAAAATGAACATTACATATATTATATTAAACAGTACCATTACCACTATTCGTTGAAATAGTTTAAAGAAAGAAATTGAAGCCACCTTTGAGAAAATGGTGTTTGAGCTATTCTGAAAATGAGTAATTTTGAGCTCATTTGAATAAAAAGTGTTGAGTTTTCAAGAAAATTTACTTGACATTATTTAAAGTGCATACTCATAAGTATAATACTGTTCAGAAAAAAAGTGGGAGCTGTTTTCGAGAAAATCTTCTTTGTCATTTTTAAAATTCAAATAGTTCACCACAATTGCACAAAAACTACTAATATTTACAAAACAATCTTCACACATTAAATGAAGAACTATTTATGCACATCAAATTTAATTGAAGGAAAAGTCTCTAACTTCAATATTGTAATTAAGAGTTGATGATAAAACGCACACTTTTAAAATTTCTGAAAATTCAGAGTTACTCTGAAAATTGACCTTGCCACCTTATAAGTATTTTACTCTGTTCTTACAAGAAATTAAAACAAAATTTGTGCCATTTTGAGAAAATTCTGAATCATTTCTTACGGCTTCATATAAAGTTCCCAAAAACTAAGGAAGGTTTTAAAATTTCTAACCTTCTACTACATACATATTGACAGGGTTTCTTCAATTTGAAAAATTCTACGCATGGTTTAGGCGCTATGTTTGTTCACATACTACAGACGTTTTGCTTCCAGTTGGTTTTTCGGCATCAAGATCCACAAAACCGAGATTTTGACTACACCACGTGTTACAGGATTTTTCTCTTCATTTAGCAACCAGAACTCAGGAGAAATGTTGTCACTACATGCCGAGCAGACCCTGCAAATGAAATAAGGATGTTTAATTAAATTAAAACGAAAAAGTTTTCTTATTACATCTTCTAGTTGCTAATAATAATAATAATAATAATAATAATAATAGAAACGTACACCTTTGTTGTGGTAAGCCTTCTATAAATGACCTGAGTGCACCCTCGGAAACTCAGGACGCACATCAAGCAAAATTATGGCTCCGCATTATGCTAGTCTGCCTGCTGCAGTGAACATTTCCAGCGTGAAGTGCTCCATACATACATATCTCAACATTATGAGAATTTCCAAGGCTAGATGCCAAAGTCAGATCCCCAATTGCCTTTAACCATTTCTATACACCTGTAATAAAATTAGTAATGTATTATTGAGCATTATAGTTATATCAAAATCACCTTAATGTTAATATAGCTATTATAACTTATCAATTACATGATTATTAAAGCAACCAGTGCTTTCATGACTTCAATACATTGATGTTCATAAATAGTGTTTACAATATCCTCGCATTTAATTACATTATGTAAATTAATTCATATATTATTTAGTGACATAGTTAATTTACTACGTCACTAAATAGTACATGAAAAAATTGTTATAGAACCATGCTAAGCATTTCTATCGCTTACCTTTCAGGATCTCTTGGAAACTTAAAGAATTGCTGTTCACTCCTATTTTGGTTGTATCGGCAATTGGGTACCAACAACGCCTAAATTGGGCATTTCGAGAAACACAAACGCAGAAACACACAAACGCTAAAACTTACAAACGCTCTGGCAAAAACGTTCAGATGAAATCGTTTCGTTTTCACACAAAGCATGTTAATGCCGGGTCTGGCCTGTAGATTTCGCGCACCGCGCTTTTGCGCCCTTCGACGCTATTGGCCACGGAGGCCTCATGGCGGAATTCAAATTTTAAATTCAAAATTTTAAATTTAAAAGTTCAAATACATTTCAAATAAGAACAAGCTGACCTATCTATCAAAACACTGCACTCACAATGACTGACGTTACGATTTCTGAGCGAAGAAAGCAAATAGGCTACTCAGAAATTCTAGAAGAACATTTAAGTCTGAATTATTTGAAACAAGTGCCAAGAAAATGATATAAAATCGATGAAATGGGCGAAAATGCTACAAAGGACGAAAAACGGGTGACTTATTAGTCGAAATAGACGAAAATAAAAAAGGCTAAACCGGGGCATTTCCTTTTGTCCTAACATAAAATTAATGTCTATACTAAAATACATTGTTATAAAGCGAAAAGGAAAAAAGAAATAACATTTCATTAAAATCCGCCCCTAGTAACGTCTCTCTTACCTCTTAAATAAATAGGCGCATTCCATGTATGTTCGATTTCCCCATTCGCGTTAGCTGTTTGCCCATCGCCGCGCCGTCGTAAAGGCGCCCCGCACTACCGCTACGCACGGGCGTGTAAGCTGGCGTCGCCTCCGCCGCCGCATTCCGACCTCCGTGACCTTTCGGGCCGCAGGCCCGCCCTGCCCCCGCCCCTGCCCCGCTGTCCCCGCCGCGCGCTCGCAGTAGGCAGGCAAGCAGGCACGACCTCGCTATCCCGGCATAAATCGAGCGAAATTGACTGGGGGAGAGCGAATGCCCGTGCACTTTAAAATAAGTTAAACGTCCCGAATGAGGCGCGCGAAGGGAGGAAGCAAGAGCCCTGAGGGCTCACGTGAGAGCGGTGAACGAATGAGCGCGCATAAGAGAGGGGTGGGCAAACAGGCATCAAGAGACAATGAGGAAGGAAAGATGACAATTTACACGTCCGAGAGAGAACGAGTCTAGAGATTTATGCAATTTTTTGTAGTAATTTTTTTCAATACGTCTGTCATGTCACATTGAAATGAATTCTAAATGATCACTTGCTATTTTGACAGTCTTTGTACATTTTTATAGTGTATGTATGAACATTTATGATTAAATGTCAACTATTATCAATGGTTATAATTAATTATTCGTAATGAATTTTTTTACAAATATTGTCAAAAAATAACAAGTGATCAGTAACAATTCATTTTAACAAGAGAGGGATGCAGTTGTTGCCATAGAGTAAAGAATTATGTCTACAGTCCTCTTTAGTCTATGTTATGCACTGGGAGAAGAAGGTGACTCTGGGAGGCCGGAATGTGCCGTGGTGGGGAGTGGCGATGAAGGAGAGGAATGAATAGATGAGGGAGTGTCAAAGTCGGGGACTAAAGGCAGCCAGGGCTTGGTCGAAGTGAAGGAGGGCATTGGAGGCCGGGGGCGGAGGGCGGGGCCCGGAGGCGGGGAAGAGGAGGCGAGAACGAGGCCGCCCGGGAGGGCGAGGGCGCGGGGCCGTGCGTGGCTCTGCCCCATCCTTAACGCGGGAATAAAGCGAAAAACTTTCTTCTTCCGAGGCCCGGTTTTCGACCCCGCGCGGGCGCGGGCCGCGGAGGGAGGCGGGGGGGCGGGGCGGGGGGGGCGGCGGACGGACGGCCCGGGCACGCGAAGCGCTCCACCCTGGGGCGCCGTCGACCCCGCCCCCGCCCCGCCCCCACCCCTGCCCCTCCTGCGGCGCTCAGATGCGTCAGGGCAGCACGCGACTCGCCGCATCCTTCGTTTTGGGAGATTAGTCGTTCTACACTAATTATTCACGGCATTGTGGTTCTCGATCCGAATCGGTTTTACCAACAAAATTCATCCATCCAGACATGAAAACACAGTAAGTATTTTGAACTGTGAAAAGCAATATTCAAAATATATTATAGGAAAATAAACAATCTTTATAAATTATAATATTTTACCCGAAAACTACTTTTAATTTTCTACTGAGTATCCGTATTCGGAAGTCTGTAAATTGACGTCGAGATATACTTTGAAATGAAAGTATCAGAGTATGTATATACGTTATCTAAGAAAGCATCACGTTGGTCGCAATTATATGTTGAAAGAAAATAATAAATAGTCCAATAGTGGTAACAAAATACAATGCTTTAAATTAACTAGTGCTCGTCGAAATTTATTAATACACTGTCGTGAAATTCATCGAAATTTGGAAAGAGTTGGAATACTGTGTGGAGAGAACAGATCTATTTAATGGGTTAGCTTTGAACTAAATTCAATTGCACCTTTCTAGAATGATATGTCTTTCAGTCCAGCGGAAAATCCTATTTTCGCTTATTACCAAGACGAGAATCTTAGAGTCAAATATTCCGCACTTTTAGAAACTACGCTTTGACTGGAGTTTCCATGGTTTTCCCGTAGACCGAAATATCGTCTCTTGCAATTATCTTGCTTCGTTCTCTTTCCGACCACAATTCCTTTTCTCCCCTTCACTCCCGCCTCTGACTTGAACAAATTAGCGCCCACGCACAACTCCAGCAGTGCACCGCTGGGCAGTGAGCGGCGGTAGATGTTGAGTGGTTGGTGTTGAATGGGTGGTGTTGAGTGGGTTGGTGTGGAGTGGGTTGGTGTTGAGTGGGCGGTGTTGAGTGGGCGGTGTTGAGTGGGCGGTGTTGAGTGGTTGCCAAGTGTGAGTGGTTGGTGTTGAGTGGTTGGTGTTGAGTGGTTGGTGTGAGTGTTGGTGTTGAGTGGTTGGTGTTGAGTGGTTGGTGTTGAGGAGCGGTGTTGAGTGGGCGGTGATGATGGGCGGTGATAAGTGGGCGGTGATGAGGGCGCTGTTGAGTGAGCGGTGTTGAGTGGGCGCTGTTGAATGGTAAGTGTTGAGTGGTCCGTGTGGAGTGGCGGTGTTGAGGGAGATGTTGAGTGGCGGTGTTGAGGGGACAGTGTTCATTGGGCGGCGTTGACTGGGCGGTGTTCACTGGGTGGTGTTGAGAGGTGGATTGAGGGCGGTGCTGAGTGGATGGTGTTGAGTGAACGTGTTGGAGCAGACGGTGTTGAGGTGATGTTGAGGGCCGGTTTTGAGTAGATAGTGGGTAGAGATAGGAGGGCGGTAGGCGGAGTGTAGGGCAGTAGGTATTGGTTGGTGGATTGTGGCGTGGGCAGGAGGTATGTTAATGGGCTGTCAACAGTGGACATTAGGCAAAGATAGATGAGCGCGGGCGGTGGGGGTGTCGGTGGTCAATTTTGGGCAGGCGGTGACAAGTGTTCAATGGGCGATGAGCAGAGGGCATGGGCGGGGGGACCAGGGCAGCGGGAAACCCGTGGTGGGTAGTGAGCTGTAGACGGAAGGCAGCGTGTGCTGTGAGGGTATAGTGCTAATTATTCAAGAAGGATGAAATAGATGAAATCGGGCCGATTGGTCGACGGGAGTTTTTGGGACGTGAGAATTAAGGTTCGTGGTAGAAACGGAAAATTTTCCCATCTACAATTATATTAGAATAAGTGACAGAATGAGAAGCTTCGTGAATGAGTAAGGAATCGGTAAAAAAGATCAGTTTCTTGAATCTGAATGATGAAAGAGCAAACCTACAGTGAGAATGCTGCATTGACGATGGTTAGAAGTTAGCAAGCTATTATAATAGCACACAGTGGGAAGGTTGACTCGAACGCAGCCGGTGGAGTGAAAGATGACGACCGGGTGATGCTGAAAGCGTGAGCAGATTTTACTGACAGTGAGCAATAAGCAATGATGATCGTAGGGGTCGAGTTCCAGCCCAGAACTGGCTGAGCTTAAGCAGTGAACGTACCACAGTGGAAGATCCGAGACAAACACTATTGCCTGAATAAACATGATATTGAGTGATGCTAAATGAGTGAAAGGAGTCACCACGTGTGAGGGATAAGCGGTGATGATCGGGGGTAGTGTGTTCCCAGTCAGAGTTCCTCAATGATGGCTGAGCTTAAGTAGTGGTGGCCATAGGATGAGCAGTGAGGTAGATCTCTAGATTGATTGATTGATTGATTTTTCTGTTTCCGGGCGCGTCACTGCTCTGGCATTAGTCCGTTAGTGTATGCATGTTTTTCTTTGGGGGATGGCGATGATCTTCCCCGCTGGATGGGGATCCGCGCCGAAATACCGTCGGCTAGTGGGGTATTCCCAACAGACTCTCCCTGCTGGTACCGCCCAGCCGGAAAAGCTTTAAGCTCCGACCGGTCTCCCGGAATTTTGTGGAGTGTAGTGCATGTTAGTGTGTGTGTTGTAGGGATAGGACAGGAACGGGGAAGAGGGTCGCGCGCGTCCTGGCCCGTTTGTTAAAGGGACTGCCCGGCATTCACCTGGGGTTTAAACGGAGAAACCACGGAAAACTACCGATCAGAGCAGCCGGCCGCCAGAATTCTCCTCCAGACAGCGACTGAATTCGACCTAGCTGGAAAGCTAGTGTCGAAAATCCTGCCACCGTCCCACTCGAACCTAGGACCTCCCGGTCAGAGGCGCTGCAGTGACTTCAGTTGATGCACTGAGCCACCGTTCTCGGGACGATATAAGAAAACACTGTTCCTCTTTTCGGAATTTACCCGTTCTTTTACACCGTGGTCTAATTTATATACTGGCATCGCTCGTGGATCTGTGTTGTCGTTCGGTATCGCCCCCTTGTCTTTTGAAAATTGAAAAAATCAGTTGCACTGAGCTACCGCTCCCGGTAGATCCTAGAAATGAGCGAAGATGCGTCGTCAATGCCTTTCAGTGAGTGGTTTTCTTGAACAGCGATAGTTGAGCGACGGGGGGGCGGAGGTTAGCGGAGGCAGTGGTGAGCAGTGAGCAGAGCAAGGTGACGCCGCGCGGGGCGCGTGACGCGCCGGAGCGTGGACCTGGTTCCACCTCCGCCTCCGCCGCCGGCTGCGCTTCACGGCCGTCGCAGCTTCTCGGAAGGCCGCGCCGCACCGCGCCGCGCCGCATCGTGCCGCCTCCCCCGCCGCCCCCTGCCGGCGTTGGGAATCGAGCGGGGATCCCCTGCTGGTCGTGAGCCGCGATGGCGGCAGCGGCGGCGGTGCAGGGCGGCGCAGACGGTCGCCGCCCGCACGCCGCACGGCCCCGCGCCGCCGCCGACGGCGGGTCAACAGACGCCGGTTTCCGCCGCCGCCCCGCGCCCCGAGCGGACGCTGGGCCGATCGACGGAAAGCTGCGCTGGCAGCGGCGGAGGCGGAAGAGGGTTGGACGCGGAGGCGGGGACGGAGGATGCGGTGGCGCTAATGTCGGCGGCGGTGGTGGTGGTGATGATGGCGGTGGTGGCGGCAGTGAGGGCGGGGCGGCGAGCGGCGGGCGGGGCGGCGGGCGGCGGGCGGCGGGGCGGCGGGCGGCGGGCGGCGGGGCGGCGGGGCGGCGGGGCGGCGGGCGGCGGGCGGCGGGGCGGCGGGCGGCGGGGCAGCGGGGCGGCGGGCGGCGGGGCGGCGGGGCGGCGGGGCGGCGGGCGGCGGGCGGCGGGGCGGCGGGCGGCGGGGCGGCGGGGCAGCGGGCGGCGGGCGGCGGGGCGGCGGGCGGCGGGCGGCGGGGCCGGGGAAAGGGCGTCGGGGAGTGGGAGCGGCGGGGCGTGGGGACGGCCGGGGCGGCGGGCGGTGATGGAGGCGATGGTAGCGGGGCGGCGGGCTGGTCGTGGCGGAGGGGCAGAGGTGGTGGACGAGGCGTTGGAATGCGCAGGGACGTTGGCGGCGGTGGTGGAAGTGTTGAACGCGAAGGCGGTGGTGGCAGCGGAGGAGGCAGGGTCAGAGGATGATGGGGCGGGGGCAAAGCGCCTCTGGTGATTGCGGCGCGGAGACGGTGGCAGGTGCGCTCCCGCGGGTCAGCCCTTCCTTAGGGCTTCGGAGCTCGTGGCCGAAGGGCGTCTGGCGCCAGGACGGTTTCCGCTCCGCCGCGTGCCCTTGCATGCGCGATCGCTTGCTTCTCAAGCGCACTTCGCGCGGCGCGGTCGTATATCCTGTTAAAATACTTAACAAGGATCATCCTACCTCAAGGAACTTCGCAACTGTTTTCTCGCTTATATAAAACAAAACCCTTAGTTCTAAAGAATCATCCATTCAAAAAATCTTCTAAATTTATAACGTATTTAAAAATGAATAGCGTTATTGTTTTTCAACTGATCATTAGTGTATTCTCTTAAAAATGACTACAATGATCTTAAAATGTAAGATGGCAAACAATTTAAGTCTATAAATAATTTCTTTGACAAATGAAGCTATTAAAAGTAGTTTTATTTTCGTGTTTGTTTTCTGGAATCTTTCTGGTTTACAACTTGTGCTAAGACAACCGTGTCTGTAGTGCAATTTTGCTCGAAAGCAACGAGCGTCGCGTCCAGACATTCCGCTTCTGTGCGCCACCGCTGGGGATGGGGAGTGGAATGTTTTCCAGCCGTGGCGGGTGGCCGGGGCGAGCGGGGCGGGAGGGCGGTGGCGCCGCGCGGGTCGCCGCTCAGCCGGGCGACGCGGGGCGGCTGCGTCTGTCGCCCTGGCAACGCGCCCCGCGCCGCGCCACCCCCCCCGCGCCCTCTAATAAAGCGACCACGACAGCGGCGGCGGCTGCGGCGGTCCGCGCTCGAGGCCCGCCCGGCGCAGCGAGAGCCGCCGGCAGTCTCCGCCGCCGCCGCCGCTTAATGAGAGTCAACCGCCGGCTGAGGGCGTAGGCGTGAGCGCAAATGTTTGCTCTTCTCCGGCGCTGTGCGGAGCAGCGCTGCGCGGCGCCGAGGCGCCCAGGTGTCGCTACCTGGCGCGGCGCTCGCTTCGCCGTCGCTGGCGCCGCGCCGGCGTTCCTCAAATGAAGCCCTGGAGATTCGGGGATAGGCAACCGTTCGTGCGCGCGACGAGGCGCCTGACGCTGTCAAGCGACCTCCGGGGGCGGCCCGGGCCGGATGGGGCGGGGACTGGGGCAGCGGGAGGAGGAGAGGTGGGGTGAGTGGAAACGCGAGACCCAGAGAGGCTGTGATAAATGGAGAAACATACCCCGCCACTCTGTGGGTAGACCATGAGGCGACGGTTGGTTGGTTGGTTATTAGTGTTTCCGGCGCGTTAACTAACGAGGTCATCTGTACCGTAAGTATAGCGCATGTTTCTCGAATGGTTGGTTGGTAGTGATTCCGCACACGTCAACTACTGAGGTCATTAGTCCCATGAGTTTAGTGCATGTTGTTTCATGGGGAGATAGTGATGAACTTCCCGCCAGATGGCGAACCCGGGCGCCGATCTACCGTCGGCTAGTGGGGTTTTCCGAACCGGGTAAATTCAGTCGCTATCTGGAAGAGAATTCCTGCCGTCTGCCCTGATCGGTGTTTCCGTAGTTTCTTCGATCAACACCAGGCGAATCCCGGGACCCATCCTCCCCCTCACACATATACACACTTACACCATGCACTACGCTCCACATTTTCCCGGGAGACAGGTCGGAGTTTGGAGCTTGTCCCGACTGGGGGTTGGGGATAACCCCCCCAACCAACGGTAATCGGCCCCGGATCTCGCCATCCAGCAGAGGAAGATCACCGCCATCCCCCGAGAAAAATGCACAAGCAGTTGACGCGCCCGAAAACACGAAAAATCAATCAATCAACCGAATCAAGCATCTTGCACCACCGCCCCAGCCAGAATAAGCTCTAAGCCCTGACCTGTGGTATTGAGCACACGTTAGTGTGTGTGTGTGGGGGTGAGGATAGGACGGAAGAGGCAGGAAGATCGTGCTCGGTCCGTGGCCCGTTTGTTAGGATATGCTCCGGCATTCACGTGGTGTTGAGAAAAACCACGGAAAAACTACCGATCAGAGCAGCGGGAACTCTACCTAGGACCGCCCGGTCAGAGGCACTAGTGACATCAGTTGATGCACTGACCCACACCCAGTTTCTCCTCGGGAGGTGGCAATGATCTTCCCACGAAAGGCGAGATCTGGCGCCGACCACCATCGCAGCGGTATTTCCTCGACAAAATATTCCCATCAGCGCCCCAGCCGGGACGAGTCAGCCTCGCCCGGCGTGACCAAGAGGCGAGGGGACGCCGGGGTGCGTTGGGCGGAAAGTGGCGGGCCGGGGCCCCATGGGAGAGGAGTGATGTAATTTTGGTTAAATTTGTTAATGCGTTATTTTACGTGGCGAGACTCGCATCAGGCCCGCTTTTTCCGACTAACCGCGCAAATTTGAAACGCTTTCACCACCTAGCGGAGAAAGAGGTATTATCTTGGGCGACGAAACTGGCGGATCTCAATTTTGCTCAGAGGCTTCTTTTAGGCTTGAGGAGCTTTACAGGCATAAATCTACTACATGGGACAGCCGGCTTTACTTCCTCCGAAGGAAGGCGTACGAGGGGTTTTTTCGCCTTAAAATCCACGGGTTAGCGGGGCTGAACCTGCTAACTCGTACAACAGTCCGGTACGCTGACCGTTATAACCCCCGAATCCGCCAAGGTTGGTTGGTGCAGGCGGAGGGGAAGGCGCGTCCGACAGAGCGGCGCGCGTTGGAGGGGGGGATTGCGGGGTGCAGATCCATTCGCAGATGTGGGCGGCTGGGGCTGCGCGTCGGGGCGCGGCGACGGGCAGGCGCAGCGCCGCATTGTCCGCTAATGACGCACAGCGGCCGGCCCTGGGAGCGGCGCGAGCGCCGTTGCTCGACTCGGGAACGCCGCCACCGCCGCCCCTCAAGATGGGCGAAGTGCGCGATTACTCCAGAGGCGGCGGAGTTTGAGCTCTGGAAGATACGAGCACTTGTGTCCAGAGCCAGTTGGAAGGAATTAGGCACACTATGGTTCACTTTTTAATGGGACTATATGCAACGAATGTCTTTAAACGTGGATACTCTCGCATACCACACACGCGCGGAGATGTGTGAGTGAATATGCTATCAGTGGTTATGTAACGAAACCAAATTACCTTTGTTTTTAAACTCCAAAATAGCAATATGTCGGAGTTAACAGTATTTCAATGTTTTGTGGAATGAGTAAAAAAAATACGAGAGGACGATGTAGACATTGATTAAACAAATACTTGACCAGTGTGAACAATATTAAGTTTCTATTTTAATTTGATTTATAATTCGATCTGTTTTTAATTTCTAGTTACTACTTTGTAACAAGTAAACGCTATGTAATGTCGGAAGAAAAAGTGATGATTTTGGCAAAAAAACAAGTTTTGTAGATCTTTCGTCCTTGGTAGACCCCCCTGAAGAGGTGAAATTTTTCTTGCTCCTATAAATAATAAATTATCTTCCCCTATACGTATTGTACTAGCTTCAATCACCGTTTGTTGAGTTTTGTAATCGAATAATCGTTTATTTTCTCAATACGTCTATCTGCCTATCCATCCTCCGTCTGTCCGTGTGCCCGTAGGCATGCCATCTATCTGTAAACATTATAACCTAAAAGACACACACAATATTGTGTTAAGTTTTTGTTTGAAAAACATCCTAATAAAAGGGAATAATTTCTATTTATTAGAACCTCCGGAATTTCGAAAATCTAAAAGTTCAAATTTGTTTCGAACCTGATTTAGGTTTTCAATACTAAAGCAAGATGTTATTTTCTTCATGTATTTTAGTTTAATTCGTTTAATGTACACCTATTTTAAAATATTATTACATTTTTATATAATATTGGGTTATGTGTTAGAATCACTGGATCATGATGATTTAATTATAGTGTTACAAATTATGTGTTTTTATCATGCGATACTCGTATAATTAGGATACACGTTTTAACCGTCCATGACACCGAAATATTAGTTGACGGCAAAACGTCTGTCAGCGTGTGATCAAGGCTAGTAATTAAACCTTACCATAATTTTCACAAAATTGATATACCGCAATCAATATGATTGATTCATCGCCCCTTTGAATTTGAAACGTATATTTCCATTCTTGGGGGTACTTTATTTAAATCTTCAAGAAAATTTTCTCAAAAATTGCCTCAAATTGTCTCTACATTTTTATAGTGATAAAGAAAAGTACGCTTATTAAAACGGAACAGGTCTGATTTTATTTGAATTCTTTGATTTTTTATAATTGCTAAAGTTTATATTATTAACTATTCAAAATGTCGCAATTTTAAAAAGTGTTACTAAAACATGTCTCCAAATTATTTATTTTTCGATACGGATAAATACGCTCATAAAAATGATTATAATTAAACTCACTAAATTCCGAAAATTTCAAAAGTTACAAATAGTGCTGAAATTTAGTGATGTTGTAGGACCACTAGTTTTACATTGTACGGTAGAATATTTACAAAATACATCAAAATGTATATGATCCTTCAGGTTTTCAATTCGTATTTTATGTTCAATACTCTTTCTTAACTGTTCATTCTCAGTGAACAGAAAACTGCATTTATCCTTAGTAAAACGATCAAATATGCAGTTATTGGCTGTATTTTTGAATAACGGATGGCATCAAGATATAATGATGGTCGGATTGTACCCACCGTCGCCTCTATAAGGAGAGCGTATACCCTTTTCTGCAAATGACATAGCAGGAATCACAAATCCCACCGAGCATACACGAATACTCTCTGAAGTGAAAGCAGATTACACAGCTCATTGATGTGCGCCGAAACCTCGCATTTGAACATGTCACCTCATTGCTGCTGCATTGCAGGCGTGGACTACATTTCCTATCAAATCAGCGTTGCAATATGTACTTATGCGGCGGCTGTGTTAGCTTGTAGCCTCGCCTGCGACGCCCAACATCTGCGGGCAGCGTCCGCCAGACAGCACCTGAAGGGGTAATTTTTGTCAGACAGCTGAAGCATATTCAATTCAATCCAATCCAATTCAATGTTGCCTTATTTACGTGGTGAGACTCAGGCCATCTGGCCTACTCTTCCAGTCTGACCACGCCAATTTCGTTAAGTTCCTTTCACCACCTAGTGGAAGTGTTTATCATTCGGGCTACAAACAGGCGATTTTAATTTAGCTCAGAAGCTTCTTTCAGGCTTCAGAATATTTTACGTGCAGAAAATCTACAACATGGAATAGCCAGCTTTACTTCTAAAGGAAGGTATGTGAAGGAATTTTGCCCTAAAATCCACTGCTTCGATCGGGTTTCAACGCCAAACTTAGATTTAACAATCCGGTCCTAAACCGTTATACCACCAAAGCCGCATATGGATAAATGGGACACACGTAGAATACACTATTTAATTGATATAAATACTTTAAATGTATCTAATACGCGAGGAAATGGAGTAAGATAAGCAGCCTACCTATTTTGTGTAAAATACTGATGTTGACTGAACTCAATACGTTTAGAAGCCGAAGACCGGAGTTCCGTCGTTGATTTTGAAATGCGAGCCAAGCGAATCAACTTGACCACATTAAATTGGCGATTTATTTCTGAACTAATTTAACCAACTACATTTACACGCTGACTTTCCACACGGTCCACAGCGTATTCCGCGCGTGTTCCGTGTATCCATTTGCTTTAGCTGTTTGGGAAAATTTTCGCGCTCAGGTTGTAGGACAGCGGGAGAGGAAAAGGGACGTTGGGGTCAGCAGGGAGGGGTGACAAGGAGCTGTGCTGAGGAGGCGGGATGGGGGCAAAAGGCATGGTGGGGGCGCCAGAGACGTTTTACTCAGTGTCTAATGAGGATCGTAACGCAGGTTGTTGCCCGAAAGCTCATTATGCGGGCGCTCGGGGTTGATTGCCTGCCCGGGCAAAAGTAGGAGGAAGGGAGGGTCGACGGGAGGGAGGGTAGGGAAGAGGTACGAGTGGATAGTGGGTCGCTATTTGTGCTGGAATTTGTTTTTACTAGATAACTTCGTTCAATAGTGATTCATGATAATAATCTGGGACACATATTGAATTTCGTTAATCAGTTTGTCTGTGCTGTGATGAAGGCAAAACATGTATCCGAAAAGTACAAATGAAAGGTTTGTAAAAAGCAAACAAACAAACAAACAAATAAACAGCAACAATAAAATTTCCGATCACTGATATAGTAAATATATAGATACAGCAGTGTCAGTATTCAAGAGAAGACTTCAGTGACTGAGAGGTATCATTTATCTGCTGCAGGAATTCAAGTGGTGAATTCTTTCCTGTTCTGAATTACTTACTACCGTTTCTTCGGTCAGCCACATTTCTGCCTTGGAGAGGTATTTAACATGTATACACCTGCATATCTGAGACATATCACAGGAATGGAATATAATAACATTGGGAGATAAGACAGAGAAACAATTAAGTGCTAAAAGACAGGTGAAAGAATACAGAGGCAGTTGATATCAAACCACATCTGAAAAATATTGGAAGACTTTAAAACAAAACACTAAGGCTGAAAGATTAGGATGCGACTAGAGGACCCTATGGACAAACTGGAGGATAATGGATATGTAGACGCCAAAGATAGAATTTATTTTATTCTTTACTATTATTCTAAAAGGCCTCCACATCTGAACCTTCAATCAAATCGCGTCAGTCCTCAGGGTAAAAATAAATGGCAGAAAAGGAGTAGTGGTGTGGAGCAGATATATGTCGAAAATGCACCACAAGTCGTCTTTCTTCGACAGCGACCCACTTGAGAGAAGCGGCGTGCAAGGCAGTCGGGGCGGGCAGGGCGGTTGGGTGGAGCGGGAGGGCGGGGTAAGGGGCGGGGGGATGGGGTGGGGCGTGGGGTGGGGTGAGCGGGGCAGGGTGGGCGGGGCAGGATGGGCGGGGCAGGATGGGGCGGGCGGAGTTGGCGGGGCGGGGTGGGGTAAGGGTGAGGCGGGGAAGGGTGGGGCGGGAGGGCGGGGGGGCGAGGTGGGCGGGGCGAGGCGGCGGGCGGCACGCGCCCTGGCCGCCGCCGACCGCGCTGGGGCCGTGAGCGGATGCAGCACGGGGCGGCGGGGCGGGCGGGACAGCGGACAGGGCGCGGGTCCGCCGCCGCCGCACAACTTTGCCAAGATCTGCGCCGCCCGAGCAGAGGCGGCGGCGAAGGCGGAGGCGGAGCGCGGCGCCCAACTTGTAGCAGGCCGCCCTCGGGACCGCCGCGCCGCGCGCCTCCGCCGTCTCCGCCGCGGCCGCCGCCAGCCCGCCGGCCCGCTCACAGGCAGCGTGCGGTCGCGCGCAAGTTCTGATACCGGAGGTGCAGGCGCTGTCAGCCAGAGCGTTCGGCCGGCAGTTGCCCGGTCGCAGCAAGCCGCCGCAGCTCAAGGAGAGGACAGGCTGCGGCTGGCGGCGGCGGTGGCGGCGGGTTGGCTGACGCGAGCGTCTGGGATGCGGACGCGGCGGAGAGGAAGAGGTGGGTCTGGCGAAGGCGGCGGTAGAGGCGCAGTTGTAGTGCTTGTGACGGTGAATGCGTGGACGAACCCAGAGGCCGAGGAGGCGACAGCGGGGGCAGAAGGAAAGGGCGGGGAGGAAGAGGTGAAGGAGGAAGGGTAGGAGGAAGAGGTGAAGGAGGAAGAGGTGAAGGAGGAAGGGTGAAGGAGGAAGATGTGAAGGAGGAAGAGGTGAAAGAGGAAGAGGTGAAGGAAAGAGGTGAAGGAAGAAGAGGTGAAGGAGGAAGAGATGAAGGGAAGAGATGAAGGAGAAAGGGGGTGAAGGAGGAAGAGGTGAAGGGAATAAGAGATGAAGGGAAAGAGGTGAAGGAGGAAGAGGTGGAGGAAGAGGAAAGAGAAAGAGTGATGGAGGAAGAGATGAAGGGGGAAAGAGGTGAAGGAGGAAGAGCTGAAGGGAAGAGATGAAGGAGGAAGAGGTGAAGGAGGAAGAGGTGAAGGAGGAAGAGGTGAAGGAGAAGATAAGGAAGAGATGAAGGAGGAAGAGGTAGGGGAAGAGGCGGTGGCTGGGACCTGGGGAAGGAGGGGCAGTCGAGAGTGGTAGAAATGGGGGAGGAGGGGAAACGACGGCCGGAGGGTGGCGTTGGTGGCGGCAGGGGAGGTGGTTGTGGTGGAGGAAAAGTCGGATGCGGAGGGGGGAGCGAAGCCCCAGTTCACTTGGAGTATTCAGGGCAGAGTATCTGTCGCCCATCTGGGTGCCGGACCCATCTTCAATGAGTCCCCCTTTGCTGGCGGTGGGTTGGGGAGAAGAGTCGAAGTTTTGCTTGACATCTCCGGTCACCCAAGTCTAAAACCAAGTCATTCCACGTACAATTTGTTAAACCAGAACGGAAGCTCCCATTTCGCGATCTCCCTTTCCTGACTTATTCACTTTTATCATTCATTTGTCGATTTTTGTCTCTGGTACAAAAAGAACAGGTGTTTTGAATTAGAGTAAGGGGCAAATGCGTACATCTCTCAACTCCACGTTTTCTTCATTATACGTTACAGTCCAAAGTCATTCATGTATAGAGGTGCTACATATCTTTAGAACTATTATTTACTTCAGCAGTTTGAAAACGTGTGTGTGAAATTCAAAATGGGGAGATAGATGAATGATGAAAACGCCGTCAGTTTTGTTTCCATGTTGAAAGAAGATCATCAAAATGAAGATGACTTGAAAGAAATAGAAATCTTTTTTACTTTACGCCCTTACGTAAGAAGAGAAGTATCATCGAATAGAGGTGCCAGATAATCTGATGCTGAAAATCGGTTGACAGCAAAGCGTCTGTTCGTCTACCCGTCCGTTCGTCCGTCCCATGGTCAATGCTCGCGCCGAACTCTCAGACAATTTTCTCCAAAATTAATAAAAGGGTTCAACGAAAATCGAAATTTATGTCGAAAACCAAGCACTTTTTGCTTTGTATTAAATACTCATTATGTTTTAGTGAACCACACCCTTTACTCTAGTGAATTTTATTTGATTAAACATGCAGAATGCCTAAGATAAAAAAAATGTCATTTTAATGGACTTAAATTACAACAATCCTGTTCCGCAGTCAAACCATTAAAATTATAAGATTCAATGTTGAAGACTGTGTTATCGGCTATCAGGCATTGGGACGCTCTATGGTAGAACGTGTAACGTCATTTTTGTCATTTTAATAAAATGTAATGCACATTTTAATTATTCCGGGGATTGAGAATGTGTAAAAACCTTTGCTCAAGGTTTACGAAAGAATGTACTGTATTATAAAAAAAAGAACATCATAGGGGGCAGCTTAGACCAACGAATTATAAAATAAAACAGTGAAAAATTTAAAATTTGTAAACACCAAATTGTGTAAAAATACGTAGATCATTTTATAATGAAATCACGGTAGAGGCCGAAAACTCATATTAACCCTGGAATCTATAAACGTTATAAATCAAATAATTCAAGTACAGCAAAACTTTAAGTAGCGTTAAGCTATTCTGAGCCTTAAATATATTAAAATAATATGTTAAAAGTAGTAGCAAAGTAAAAGGGTGCATTTACAGATGAAAAAAATTTGCTGCTCGTTTATGTGCGAACTCCGGCTGACTGGGCGAGTTTGAATAGGAACGGATACACAGGACGCACACAAAGCTTAGAATTCTATAGGGGAAAAAATCCTGCGGTCACGGATATTTTCGTTCCACCCAGTCCTACAATCCATTCCACTCACTTTGGGCTGAATAGCTGCTTGTGTTCTGCGTGCTGTGGTTTTATTTCCACAATACACCCAACGTTGTTAAAAAAAAAATACCAGCAGAAATTAGAAA
>CAXIVR010000004.1:109427754-109511946 GCA_964035755.1 Teleogryllus oceanicus | reverse complement strand
GTGTTATCTTGGATACAATTTAAGTGCTTCTGCATCAGACGGTCGTTGATCACAGACTGTCAGGCAGAAATTTTAGAAAAAATTTTTCGGAGACACCGGATTTTTACGAGTTCGTACAAAAAATTGTAATATATTACATGTCGGAGCACGAAAAATTCACTTTTCTCAATATCAGGACCGCAAAACCGAGGTTTCAAGTCGAAAATGCAAAGTATACAGAGAAATCATATGTAAATTATTTTGAAAATATTGAATAAAGTGTTTTTAGCATACTATTTTTTAAACAATTTTTGAAAGTCAAAAGAAAAGGGACATTATAAGAGCTTATAATTAATTTCAATATCCGTATATTATTTTTTTACAATAACCATATTTTCTTTATGTATGTTTACTGTAAAAATTTATTATTTTAGAGCTTCATTAACTACAACGTTTCCAACAAACGTCATCCAGCAATACAATCCAAACGCAGAAAACATTACGACAAAAGGGCAGTTGCCAGCATCCCTCTCAAAATCCAAACCTAATCACCTGAAGCGTCTGGATTTGGGCTGAACCGCAACCGAACCCCTTTGCGGTACGAAAAAGATCCCAAAGGAAGAAACTGTATTGGTCGGCCGGGCAGCGTCGGCGGCGACGGCGCGGCGTGGCGGCGGGGCTGTCGGCCCCGGGGGCACGCACGGCCTCCTAAATAAGTGCTTTATAAAGCGGGAAGGTCACGCGCGCACGCAGCCTACGACGCGCCTCCTCCACCCCTCCCCGCCCCGCCACAGCCTCGCCACCGTCTCCGCCACCGCTGCCGCCGCCGTCCCCCTCCCCGCCCCCGCCCCGCCAACCCATCGCCGCCGCCGCCCCGCCGCCTCCGCCGCCTCTGCCTCGGTCTCCGCCTCCACAGCGCCCCCACAGCCGCCTCACAGCCGCCCCACAGCCGCCCACAGCCGCCTCCACAGCCGCCTCCACAGCCGCCTCCACAGCCGCCCACGCCGCCTCCACAGCCGCCTCCACCGCCCCGCCACCACCGCCCGCCACCACCGCCGCCGCCCCCCTCCCCCCTCCCGGACGCGTCCGCCGCCGCCGCCGCCGCACGCCCCAGCGGCCTTCTTGCGCCGGGCGCGCGGCCTTCTGCTTGCGAGATGCGACGACCGCCCGCCGCCCCGCCCGGCCCTCCACGCGTGCACGCGGCGCGGCGACGCCCGCGATGCGGCCACTCCGCGCCCGCCTGCACGCACAGTGCTCCCCCGGGGGACTGTTTTGACGACGCGGCGGGTTGTTCACGATACTTTCATTTATTTAAACGGCACTTGACGCTGTTAGGGTGACATAAAAGGAGCTTGAACGTCTCCACACTGACGTCACTGTAGTGATGTTCAATTTCCCGGTTGGATGGCACCCAACTCCGACTTACATCAAGGGCCACTGCAAATAAATCAAAGTATAAATTGCAAGAAACAGGGTGTTTCGTGGGCGTACCAGCTCCCCGTGGTACGATCCCCGGGGTCGATTCCCCTTCCCCTCAATCGCCTGCATGCGACCCCGACAGCGCTAGCGACGATGCAATGATATTCACGAATATAAAATTGCATGGAGCCCAATAGGGCGCATGAGCAGCGAACTATTGATTGATTGATTGATTATTTTCGTGTTTCCGGGCGTCAACTGCTTCGGTCATTAGTCCCGTTAGTGAGTCATGTTTGTTTCGGGACATGGCGGTGGTCTTCCAGCTGGATGGCGAGATCCGGCCCGGGCCTCCGTCGCTAGGGGTTTCAACCAGGACTTCTCACCAGCGGGCACCCCCCGCCCGGAACAAGCTCTAAGCTCCGACCGGTCTCCCGGAATATGTGGAGTGTAGTGCGTAGTGTAAGTGTGTGTAGGGAGAGGATAGCAAGGAAGAGGAAGGAAACATCGCGCACGGTCCGTGGTCCGTTTGGTAGGGGACTGCTCCGGGATTCACCTGGTGTTGATCGGAGAATACAGGAAAACACCGATCAGAGCGGAACTAGCTTCCCATGGTGCGACCCCGGTTCTTTTCCCCGTTTCTTCTCACCGCCTGCGTGCTCCCGCACACCCCGGGACTGTTTGGACGAGGGTTCGGGTTGTTCACATGAATATTGCAATTTTTTATACGGGCCCAAAAGTTTAACAACTGTTGGGGACATAAAACCGGAGCTTGAACGTATCAAAGTGACGTCACAGTGGCGATGTTAAAGTTCCCGGGATATCATCGTAACACCTGCTAAGGGCCCACTAAAAATACTAGTATAATACAAGGAGCCCCAGGGCGGCCAGGGAGCGTTCTGCTTCCCAGTACGATCCCGGGGATCGATTCCTTCTCTCCCAACCGCCTTAATTAGATGTTATGCTCACCATCTGGCTTGAACGTTCCACTGTGTCACTGTAGTGATGTTTAAGTTCCCGTTAATGATACCGTAAAAGCTGACTTACGTCATGTGCCCTACAAATAAATCAGATAATATTGCAAGGAGCCCCAGGGGGGCCATGGGGGGGGCCCCTTTGCTTCCCCTTGTACGATGGGTTGATTCCCACCCTCAACCTCTGCCCCGATCGCACCGGCCGCTGGCCGGGCGACGCAACAGATATTGAAAGAGTATTGCTTTCAGTCCTGGGTGACTTGAATTAGCTTCCTGTGGGAGATCCCGGGTCCATTCCCGGTCGGGGGTGGGAAAAAGAGTTGTACCTTTCCTTTAAAAAACGTCTTTGTTTCTGTAGCTGTATGACGAAAAGCCCGGCAGCCGGTTTTTAGTTACGGTGAAGGAAAACGTCTTTCGCCTCATTTCTTCCCAGCCCCCCCCCCAAGCGTAGAAATTAATTGGGCCCGGCGTGGGGAAAACCGTTAGCTGGTGGCGGGCAATCGACCCAACATGCCAAATACATACTTGTAATATTGCATGACAAAATTATACAGATTCTGTATCGTCTTTGGGGATGGGTGTTTGTACCTTGGCTCTCCCCGGGGGACCCGGGTTCTGCTGAAAAAAGATCCAAGAACCCCACAAGTGACTTGTGTATTCCAACCGACTGGGGTAGTGAATTATCTTCTGATGTTAAATATAAAAAAAAACAAGACGCAGAAAATCATGGTTTTTCAACAGCGGTCTGTCTTAATGAGACTGTAATTATCACTTTCCAAACTTCTTTTGTTGTTCACAAATAAATTTATCAAAAAAAGTTTTGTCTTCCAACCACTCTACCTATCACATTTTGTTAAATAAAAATTAGTTAATTTTTTCCCAACATTGAATAACGTGTAAAAGGGCAAAAACAGAAAATAGTGAGAAAAGTTTTGGTTGTGTGTTATCCCAAAAAATCCCCTAATAGGTTACGAAATGAAATCATTTTAGTTGAAAATCTCGGGAAAGACGATAGAGGGATTGCGTCGGTTTGAGGAACTATAAGTTCAAGAATGGACGCCGAATGGGGAAGAATAAATACATTCGGGTTTAAAACCCCAAAAATACAATTTCAGGATATTGGAAGTTTAAAAAACCTTGGGATGATTCTCCCGCCAAAATTAATCGGGTTTTCGAATGGACAAGTATCCGCGAAAATGGGAAGAAAAATTTCCCAAATTTATTCTGGCTTCATAAAATTTGAATAATATAATTGACTTGTGTTTTACTTAAAGTGTTCTTACTTAAATTATCTCAAAGAACGCGGGCAGCGATGATTGCTAGTGGGAACATCTAGTGAAATTTTTGGTTTCAAACGATCGCGATTCACGCCTTTTGTGTTGGGAACTTTGAACATTCAATAGATTCGTAACACTATAGAAATACATAAACAATACACATAATGAAAAAGGAACAGACCTATCACCCCATCAGAATGCAACCCAGTGAAATCGGTACTTTAAACAAAAATAACCCTGTTTTTCTTTTACGTTAACCGAGCAGTTATCTCCCATTTGCTTGGAAGGAAAGGACTTCAAAAGAGACCTTTTTGTAGTAGGACCTTTTTAATAAAAACCTTGTAATTGAAATTTTTATTTTAAAAAATATAATTGAAGGATATTAAATGAATTGGGTGAGTCGCCTTGTACGTGTGACAGATTTTTTGACGTATCCGCCGTGAAATGCATTGGCGACGAAATTTAATGTGGCCCGTCTTGACACCCCCGCCTTTTTTTCAACCCCCCCCTATCCCCTTCGCCGAAACCCGCGATCGAGCGTCGGTCGTCCGTCCCCCGCCCCGTCTTCCCAGCCGACCACGACGGGCCCCCCTTCGACCCCCTCGCCTCCCCCTCCGTCCCCAAGACCCTTGTCGCCTGCTCTCCGTCGCCATGCCCCCGTCGTCCGGCCCCCCATCGCCGTAGTCTCCGCCCACAGACCCACCGTTGCCATAGCCCTTCTATCCCAGTCCCCCCGTCGCCGCCCTCCGTCGCCAAGCTCCTCCATCGCCTAGTCTCTGCATTGCCATGGCCTCTCCCTTGGTTTTCCATTCCGTCGCTCTGTCCCTTGCCCTCGCCTCTTCGCCCCCCACTCTGCCCTCCGCCCCCCCTACCCCCCCTCCTAGCCTGTCCGTCCTACATCCCCACCTTCGCCATAGCTCTCTCCAAACCCCTCTCGTCGAGCCGCCGCAATGCTCATCGTCACCATATCTCGCCGTGCCCCCCCGTCCCCTTTTTCCCCCCGTCACCATCCCTCCGCTGTTGCCCTGTCGCTATACCCCCCGCCGGTATCCCCCGTCCTAAGCCCCCCGTCATCAAAACCCCTTCTGCCAGTCCTCCACCGCCCTCTACCTCCGTGTTTGGGGTTCCCCCGGGTATCGCGCTCTCAGTTGTCTACGCCCCACCCACAGTGACCTTGCCCCCCACTGCCCTAGCCTGCAGAATTTTAAAAGATACAAAATATATTGTTTAGTGTATTTGAAATGTAACTTTTCACTGGAGCTTACTACTAGTACATACGAATGATAATTATTTTAAATTTAACAGCAAAGACTACATTTATAGAAGGCAACAGCACCTGGGCATATAACATTTCCTGGAATAAACAGTACTTTTATTAATTATTTCTTCTATCGTACATTTGTTTCAGGCTACAGGCAAACTTAAATATTTAACAAAATTATAAATACCAGGTTTTTATCGTAACTCGCCACCATGTCGGGAAACGCGACCTCTTGTTTGTCAATTTTGCAACACTTTAATACCTTCGGCATCCCTTTCACTTTAGAAACCCCCCGGCTGCTTGCCCTCAATTTCGAGCTGAGAGAATGATCTAATTTTAATGGAAAAAAGACAATCACTTATTCTGTCCTTGTTACTTTCAACGTAAGCAGACTTATTACATTGAAAGACAAAACGCCTTTCAGTGGTCACTTTGATCATTTACTCGAAGATCAGTTTTTATCATTTTAAGGAAATTTTATTATTTTCAATTTATTAATTTATTAATTATTTATATTTTATTAATATTTTTAATCATTTATTAAGATTTTCTTATTTGCTTAATTTGCGGATTCCAAAAAATAATAATAATAATAATAATAATAATAATAATAATAATAATAATAATACATAATTATTGCTATCAACAATGAAGATCTTAGAGGTAACGCTTACGAGATACCTTGCTGATTTCTCTCTGAGCGGGTTCTCATTAAATAATAATTATTGTTAGGTTGCTGTTAATAAATCGATAAAACAATCATAACTTCCCCCCACATCTTCAGTATTACAGTTTTGCTTCTTAAGAAACTGGATAGAAACGCAAAGAAACGTTCGTTTCCCGCTCATGCCTCAACCCCACTCCACCCCACTCTATCTTCTTCTTTCTGGGGTTTTTATCCAGCCGACAGCCGGTTACTTTTACGTCCGATGGGACGCATATTGACCATACACTAGACCCCACACCCCTTGCGGGCTCCTCTGATCTGGGTCAGCAGAACGCGGGCCCTCCCGACAACACATACATACAAAGACAAGGGACCAAACAACCATGCCCAAGGCGGACTCGAACCCGGACCCTTGGGACCGAAGCGCTGAGTCGGTACTGTTCTTAGCCACCCCACTCTATGCAATGCGCAAAGATTGCGGTGTGAGCAGCGTACCTGCTCGCCTAAGCGCTTGAAGGGGGAAAACACAGCAACACAAAATGCAGCTTGTGACCTGACGGTTACCTCCTCCTCTGCTGTTTCGACATGTCAAGCACCGCCATCTTAAAAGGTGGCAAAGAACGCTGTTGCCAGATTACCAAAACAAGAACAAGTGCTTTCAGATATGTGTCGCGAGTTAAGATAAAGATCCCGAGTTCTTAGTAGTTTGGGAATGTTGACAGATCAATTATTTTCAAGAAGCAAATATTTTCATAGTATTGTGGTTCGCACTTAATCTATTATATTTTATTACCTTATTGTTGATAATAATAACAATAAATTATTTATATATAACCAACGTTGATAACAATAGCAAAAGAATGATTTAGATTTCATGTTGTTGTTGTTTTTTTTTTTTGCTGTCGTTTATATACTGAATTCAGTATAAATACATGTTGGTGCAGAAACATTTTCATACTTTGTATATGTATTCATCATTTTAATATTTGTGATCTCAGTGGTCATTTCTGATCATGGATTCTGCGGGAAGGATACGAGTTCACATGACACTCGAGGAAATCTGAATAATATACGGGATTTATGTTCCAAAAACTTACTCTTCACCATTAGTAGCATAACGGTAATTTAACAATTTTCCTAACATGTTGGTAACAAAACAGCGCACATTTTCCTAGAACTTCAGTGCTAGCATTGAGCCTCCACGCACAAGAACGCCGAGTTCCAATTTCTTGGCGCGGAAAATAGAGTTGCCGGGCAGGATGCGGAGCGCCGCATCCCAAGTGCCAAAAAACAGCGGGGCATCGCAGGCCGAGGGGGCTCTGGCCCGTCCATCGATAACGTGTCAATTACCCGACAAGCGCTCCAGCCGAACAACAGACGGCGCTCCGCATCTCCGGCTCCAGGCGACTGCGGAAGCCCTCGGCCGATATCTCCGCTCAACAGGCCCAGTCACGAATACCCTCCCGCCTGTCCCGTCGCCTCCGCCGCAACAGTTACGTTCGCCGGTCACGACCGCTCGAGGTTCCCCGCCCCCGCGATCTGAGGGTGATAAGGGCGATAATCGCTCCCGCGCCGCACCGAACCGCATCGCGTGCTGGTGTCAGAGGCCAACGGCCCGTCCGCTCGCACGCCGCTGTCCGGTAGCTGTCCCCGCGACGGGTCCGCACCTAATGAAGTCCTCGGCTGAAATTCCCCTTTTTCTGGAACAGGCTGCGGCGCGTTCCGGGGCCCCGGAGACGATTGGGCGGCCGCCGTCCGGCGCTCGGCGACGACGGCGGCGGAGGCGGTCGCGCCGACCGCCTATCGCGCTCGCATCTCCCAGCGCGCCGCCGCCCTCGTCCCCTCCCCTGCCCGCTCTTGTGCCGTGTGCTGGGGGAGGCAGTTATTCAGTCAGTCACACGCCCCCCCGCCCCCGCGCGTCGCCCGCCCGCCCGCCCGCCCGCCCGCGCGCGCCACCGCAGGCACGCAGAAAGCCTGCTTCATTTTTCCACGGGAAAAAGACGAGCGGCGTGGCGGGTCGCTTGCCCCCCCCCTCCGCCGCCCTGCGCACCTCCCAATTACCGGCGCGGCGTGACGGGGCGTGCCGCCGCGTGGTGGCTGGGCCTACGCGCTCCACCGCCTGCGTCCGCATCGCGCTGCGCCCGCCGGGCCCTTTCGCGAGGGTGTCCCCTCACCTCCTCCAATTGCTGCAGGCAATCTCTTTTTCAGTCCGTGTATTAAGATGTAGTGATACGATACTTGATTACAATAAATAAGTATTAACCCTTTCAATTGAATCGTTTTTATGACCGTCAGAAAGTGCTTTTACTCAAATTAATATGGCCTTCGATGTGCTCCTGAACCTCCCCCCCCCGATCGTCTTCCAGTAATCTGCGACTACAAAAACCCCTAACGGTTAAAATCATTGGTGGCAATAGTGAAATACTAGTTTTTGTCAACAAAATATATCCTTTTTTGTCAAATTAATCCTATAAATAGTAAAGTGTATTAAATCGGTGTCTGTCATTCTCATTGGGTTTTTTGTTTACTGAATCGAAGTTTTAAAATCTATCTAATCGCTGATCGATCGATATCGGATCATTTCAAAATCAGTTTCCTTTTGTCAAAGTCTCCTATTCGAAATATACGTGCCAACTCAACTTGCACGAGCCCAAATTTGTAATTATAGTCGGAAAAATAATTATTATATTTTGTGAGTTTAACGAAATTAAAATTAGACTTTGTGAGTTTAATATCATTATTAGTATTTTTTGCGTGCCTACTTGTTATGTAGATGAATCTTCCATGTACAGTTGACCTTCGTAAAACCTTTGTATGAATGTAGTGCTCCAATGAATGTCCTAGAATTAGACACCGTAGTCTTGACAACATCTGTATACCCTCTTATATAAATTATATCACCCATTTCAAGTATACTACATAACACCAAATAAGACCACTGAACATATCATTCAAGTATTTTTTCTCCTACTGATTTCGGTTTATGTTCTTTTAACGCCTCTATTGGCGTGTTGCTGGAACTACTAAAGGACGGAGTTTTTACGGAGCAGGTTTGTAGTCTTTGGTGGCTGTGTTTGACATTGACAACTTGGTTGGTGAAGATTCAGACGGAGTCAGAGGAGTTGTCCACTTTACCTGTTCACTTCTTAGGTTCGGTACGTCTCCGTATCATCTTTCAAAATACTTAGCAGTTAACCAGTAGAGTTATTTTCCATAATGCTGGACGCTTTATGATAAATACTTAAATATTTTTCAGATTATTTAAAAAAAAGAAAATATCTAATAATCTGAAAACTGAACTACTCGTATATCTGTAAAACCAGTGTTTTTTAAATATATATTTTATCTTTCTCGATTGTTCTCTAGTTACGGCAGTTACATTCACTGAAAAAAAATAATGTCAAACATTACCAAGTAAAACACTTTACAAGCTTTTCTCCTGCATCTAAAATACACTTGATTATTCTTTGATAAGTATCTCTACACAACATCAGGTGAGATGATAAGCAATTAAATCAGTTATAAAAAATTTTAACTTTTTTAGACTTTAGTCTAGAGATTTCTTCCCGAGATGCGTATTTAAATATCCATTAGGATACAAACATCAGTCACTTTATATTAAGATTTACGAGGAATGAGGATGTGAATAGAAGCCATTAAAGTAAAAGAGTTGTTTCGAAACATTCAAAGAAGCCTCTCCGACAGTTATTCTCAGAATTTACATGTCTGTATTAGTTATTAGTTTTAGGGGTGATAATTAATTTGTCTCTAGTTATATATCAACAATATTTTCAAATAATCATAAGGAATTAGTACAATATTTGAATAAGTGTATGGATCCGGTATTTAAAATATTCAATGCTGTGTGTATGTAATAATATTTCAAGTTAAAATAGTTATATGTGATGATCATGAAATTATATAGCAAGTTAATCTTGATTAAAACAAGTCAGTTATCGAGTCATTGATTACTTTTTTATGAAAAAGAACCTACATTTCACATTTTGTGGTAATTACGAGCGAGCTCCCGTTAAAACTATACTAGTCAAAAACACCGCCAGCACTTTCAGGCGCAATGTTTATCGGATGGCAGTATCCTTGTGAGCGAGGTCTGGATTTTAAAGTAAATCCTCATCAATTCTCCGATAGTGAGATATTTTTGTTCCATTCATAATATATGTTACTTCAGAGATAGCTAAATGTTATACTATTATATCATATTTATCATACCTTATGAAAAATTGGAAAATGACAAACTCCTCACTATATTCGATAATAAAGTTGTGAATTTAATATTTCTTCATGCTCTATTTTCTGAAAATTGGTCTTGTAAAATATCTCAGCAAATGCCCCGTGTACCTTGAAAATCGTCAATAAATTCACCAGTCGCGAAGGAACGAAAGACCTTACTTGAGAATTTGCAAAGTCGAGATATTTCTAAGACTTTTTCAACGAATCAAATCAATTAATTAATAAAATTAATTTTTACATTTTATCATAACCTTTCTATCAATGATGCATACAGGTATAATTCTAAGGTCGTCAAGTGGCTTTGAAATAACGCGAGATGGCTACATACGCAACAAACTAGTTTCTTCATTCATTTTCTACTATCATTGTACAATACTCATATTATGTGGCTGCAGCTTGGTGTGTAATGATAGTCATTGAATAGTTTCTTTATAATACAACTAAATGAACAAACACAGAGAGTTTACACTTGATAAGTAATCAATAATAAGTCATCTTTCATTAAACGTTTCATTGGATTTTCCCGAGACAATTCAAGGGGGGTGATAGGAAGCCGCATATGTCCTCCTGTTTTAAAACCCCTACGAGGATTGAATCAGTTAGTGCCAAGCCCCTTCCGTAGTGACGGTAAACCGCATTAGGTACTACCTGTTTCCAATTGAAAGAAAATCAGAAGAGTCAATGAGAACGAACCGTTATTAAGCTAATTAGGAAAAAAGAACATACACTGAACTTGATGACATTTCTTTAAAAATTGAATCTTAACTGACTCGTAAACTACTCGTTTGAATACGGACTGTTTACGTTTAAACCCAATATCACGTGGACACCTGGATGACTGTAGATAGCGTTGGTTGAACATTCCAAGCCAGCTGCCACGTAACCGTTCAATGAACATTTAACTTCAATAGCTATTATTAGTCGTAAAAAAAGTACTGTATAAAACTCGATGAAATGGGTAGTAACATACTCGTGGGGCTTTAGATACTCGCCCTCATCGCTGGTATCGTAATATCATTTTACGCTCGTGATTAATCCCCATCATTACATCATCGTTTCATAATATACTATTACGTGAACACACAGTGCTCACAAGACTCATCCGTCACTAAACTCTGCCTTCTTTCACAGACTTCCAACTGTCCCAGATGTAACGTCTGTACCACTAAGAAGTTGCACACGTTTATGGAGTATCGACAAAACCTTCCCGGGATACCTCTTGCCTTACAATAACTCCCACTTTAATACCTTTTAAACTCATTCTTCTTCGGAAGTCATCTTTTTTCACCCACCTAAAGGAAATTCCAACGCACCCCAAACAAAACTTTGACAGGAGCTAGTTAGATTAGGTAACAGTTATTTTGAATTGTAATTTAATGAAAAAACCCAAAAACGGAAACCGCAAAGTTCATCAATAACTGATCAGTGAAAAACATCCATTTAAACTTTATACTTTAAAATATGTCATCATTAAAATGAAGTTCCCCAAAGATTTTCCGAGCGTGGACATAGGGCGCCTCCACCTTCACAACCCATGAAATACATGGATTTCATCGGGACAAAAAACTAACCTGGAACTCACATATACATCAAACTTAAAAAGCAAGAAATAAATTATTCCAACACCGGCCACTAATCAACAAACACAATTTCTTGTCATACACAAACAGTACAATAATATACAAAAGTATAATCAGACCACTACTGCTTTATACATGCCCAATATGGAAAAACTAAGCCCCACAAATATCAATAAAATTCAAATAATGCAGAATAAAGTTTTAAGATTAATCACAAATGCCCCTTGGTTCATAAGGAATAAACAACGTCATCCAGAATTAAACATCAATAAATAATAAACCAAACTGATATATCACACAATTTCTACCAAAACCTAACAGACATACCAGCAGCAGCTCTTACAAACTACCGAAAATCCAACCCACCCGAATAAAAATATAGATTTCCGTTGAAGACTTCCTAAAAACTTTCGCAACCATGATTCATAACCCGAGGTTCTGCCCTAAGTATTCTCTTCAATGTATAGATTAATTATGAAGAGATCTTAACGACCATAAATGAAATTTTTGCAGGCAGGTTAACGGGTTGTTATCTATATATCATTTCAATGTAAAAATTGTTTTGAAGTAACCAAAACAGCACATTTTCTATTATTAATTTATAATTAATTGTAAACTCGCCCCGGGAAGCTAGCTGTCCCCACTCAGGCACGATATATATTCTCGTCTCGCCACCCAACATCTTGCAACTATCAGTCATGGTGTGGTGAGGGTGATGTCGTGTCCTCATTTCGTTTTAAGGTGACGGAGATGAAGGAGGGGCAGTGAATGGTGTTGAGTTGTTCACGATGTCGCAAGGTATGTAATGTTTATGTAATAGATATAAAGAAATTTGTAAATAATTTTTGAAAGTTAGGTAGAAATTGTGACTCATACGTGTGTTTTTGGAACATAATTCATGAACTGTTTTGCATTTCTTCATATTACCCCTGATGATGGAAAAAAAAGTTTCCAAACGTTGGCAAACAACTAGTAATTTTTTCTGCAAGCCCCGTTAACCTGCGTGCACAAAATGTATAGATTAAGTTAGCTTAGAATTTTAACTAGAATAAGAAAACATCTGTAAAGTCATTGTACTGAACATATAATTCATCTAAAATTATAAATGTATTAAATAGAAAATGGCCCGGCTGCAGGGCGTGACGGACAAGGTGAGGCGTGGCGAGGGCGGCGAGGAACAGCAAGGAGTGGCGAGGGGGCGAGGAACAGCGAGTGGCGAGGAACAGCGAGGTGGCGGGGGAGGCGAGGTGAGGCGAGCGCTGGCCGTCGGGCGAGGCCGGTATCGAACCGAGGACTGCGCCCCGCGGCCGCCGCAGGTCGTTCCCTCAGCGTCGCCCCCCCTCCCCTCCGCCCACCGCCCCGTCGCCCCACGGGACCCAGCGCCGCCGCCACTGCCGGGGGCGCGTGCTTCCAACGTGAGGGGGGGAGGACGCAGACGCAGTCACGGGGCGCGACTACATCAAATTCTTCAGGCTCACTTCTGGACGACTGTCATTTGAGAAGATAAATTTTGTTGCGAATTCATTTGTTTCCTTTCTTGTGAGACGGACTGTACATTCATTTTTTCAATCTTTTTTCATTCTTTTCAGTGATTGTCATTATTATTATTATTATTATTATTATTATTATTATTATTATTATTATTATTATCATAATTATTGACACTTATACTTGATGTTTTTTAAAGTTATTATTATTATTACATTATTGTCGTTATTATTAATATTAATTTAGTCTTTTCCTTATATAGTGAAGTGCAGTGCATGTAGTGTAGTGTAATGAACGAAGTGAAGTTTAAATAAGTAGAATCAATTTAGAATAATAAAAATAAACCAGGATATCAACTTCTAAATCTAATTCTATTTGTAAATATTCTAATATTTTTGTAATTGAAATTTTAAATTTGGGAATCATGTTCGTCACGAGAATTGGCCTCAGCGAATTTTTAATAAATATCTATCTATCTAGTAGGTATATTGCAATATTCATTTTCAGTGACTCACAACACAACAAAACTTTGGGATTCTGGAAATGGACATTTTTTTTTTAATAATTTCTTAGCACGTAGAATTGAAATATAATTTTGCAGCCTGAAAAATTCATGATGTCATTGGATGTTTAGAAACTGGGGAAATTAAAAAACAATGCAACAGTTTTCTTTTCGACTGAAAATGCTAATATTTTATTGCGTTATTCCGCCTATTTTCTTATCGCTAACTGGATTTTCATATTAATGCGTCACTACTTACGACACGCTAAAGTCTGCGACAGCAAAATTCCAAGGTAAGAGCCGCCCTTCATTAAGCATTTGATATTCACGTTACGTTATATAAAAACTTTTTATATTCTTGGTATGAAAAAAACTTTGCACTGGATATATTTTCTGTGTTATTGCATTTTGAATTTGTTCCAATTCGTGAAGGCCGTTTTTGTTTAAATAGTTTATTGCAGTATTACAGGAGAGTATTCTAATTTTTCTGAAGAAGTATATGTGACATTTGAAAACCATTTTGTCCGGTTTTTATCAATACAATTTTTGCATACAGTATACTAGTTTCCATTATTACTCAAACCCTTCAAACAACATGAAGGATCACGAACATGACATAGGTTTTAACGCAGTATCACCGACAACCAAGATTATTCACAAGTCAATTTATGATTAAATTTGTTTATTTCGTGAATTTATTTTAATTTGGTCACTTCTTAGTTAAATTTTCTTACAAATAATTTATGATAAAATAATAACAATTCACAAATTAAAGAGTTTATAATATTTAGAAATGTTCGGAAATGATTGATACTCAAAGTATTGAAAAGAAACTTCGTGGTTATCAGTCATAATATATTCGAACGCAACAATGCAAAAGTATTTCGTTTTAATTTAATTAAAGCTATTTTAAGAATATTAGAGCAGTTCTTGGCCTACAACGACTTGTACACGCAATAAATGAGTAGATAATTAAATACGAGTTTTTTTGGCAAAAATTCGCCGTTTTCTGCGCACGATTACTAACTTTCTTCTTACAAAGCATTCGTAAGGCAGAAAGTAAAATGAAAGAGTTGTACTTTGTCTCCAATTCAAAACAGAACTTTCTGAAAATGCAAAAAACAACAACAAAAATCTATTTGTACTACCAGATCCCTTTAATATCGAAAGTTGCATTCGATCCTCGCAGCAGTCACTTTACACCCGTAACTTTCCGTGGTTCCTCACCGCTTGTGGGGTTCTCCGCAAACGGCGCCACGTGAACTCTGGACCTCGGAGCGGTGAGTCCCGCAACGGCCGCCTTGGCGACCATGCGCGACCTCAGCGGCGGCCGCGAATACTAACCAGGTGACGGAGTAGAGCAGGGCGGATCGCGACATCGGTTCCATTGCACGAGAGATCCGAATTCTCGAAGGAAAAATAATGGAACATAAAAAGATCTCCTCAAAGCCCTCGTTTTATCGTTTTCTTTCCAATGTTTTCTTGTTTTTTTCCAATAATATTTACCTAATAATATTGTTTCTTTCTATTTAAAAATAAGATGTTTAGCAACCGTCCTGTTAAAGGGAAATTTTTTTGCATTTTTTGCTCAAGAAACACATTGCACACGGACAACTAAGAGATTCAGACATTGTGAAATAAGATAAAAAAATGTTATTGCATTATTTACATAGAAGCTAAGAATAATAATGTTATATCAAACAAATGGTATGCCAGCCTATGATTCTTGGTGTGGATCTTGAAATAACGTCGTCAGTTCATTTTCCGTAATAGTTGTGAATGATGGAACGAATTGTTAGTAATATATAAATTAAATGGTATGCAAGTACAATAATTTGATATTTTTAAATACACAAAATAATTTAAATTTTAAACTTAATAAGATTTTGATGATAAATTCAAATCATTAACTTTGTCATATGTAAATTATTGTTTCTACACATACGTACTATGTGGGCACTTTCATAATTATAGTAATAGAAAAACATATTCTTGTTTTTTTTGTTCATATGTTGGTAATTCGAATGCTGTAAAATAAATAAAGAAAGGCACGTTTTGGGTATCGTATTTGGTATGAATACAAATCATTTCACCTGACAACTCTACATTAAGACTGTAAATAATTTTACGTTTCGTCGGCTGCCGATGAATTTCTATCAGCTGTAGAGTCAGAGCTCGTTGGCGCATGTTTGGCTTCGGTGGTTGCTCGCTAACAAGCGCGCATCGCTCCGGGAAGTCCCCGAGTGGGGCGGTGCTGCGCTCTGGGCGCCGGGTTCGTTGTCTACTGCTCGTCGCAGTCTCCAACGCGACGGAGGGGTGCTCTGTCAATATGGCCCCGCGGAGGGCCCGGGCGTGGGAGGGGGGTGGTGACGGTCGATTGGGGGGGCGTCGGAGCCCTGGGGCGACGCGGGAACGAGGGTCGGAGGGCGGGGCGTGGCGGGCGCCGCGCCATTAACACCTGCCGCCGCGGCCGGTTTCAATTACCGGCTTCCCCCGCGGGTTTCAACCGCCGCTGCCCGCCGGCCTCGCTCCGTCAATCCCCCCCTCGCCCCTGCCCACCGGGCGCGACCCGAGAGGTGACGCGGCGTTCGACAGCGAATGCGGGCGCGCTGGCGGTGGGGTGCCGCGCGCGCTCTGGAGGGGTCGCGGCGTCGCACCGTCAGACTCGTCGACGCGCGGGCCGTTTAGCGCGGCCGCTGCGTGCGTTCAGGCGCGTCGCGGTCAACGACCGCGCAAAACAAGCCGGCATTCAGAGGGCCTTGCTTTCAGCTCTTTTACGTCAGCCAAGTGATTGAGCCCATTCTTTCACTACTCGCGCTTCATGA
Organism: Teleogryllus oceanicus; assembly: GCA_964035755.1. Taxonomy (NCBI): domain Eukaryota; kingdom Metazoa; phylum Arthropoda; class Insecta; order Orthoptera; family Gryllidae; genus Teleogryllus; species Teleogryllus oceanicus. The sequence goes on along the minus strand of CAXIVR010000004.1, from coordinate 109,495,726 downwards.
CACATTGGTTTCTGTCACCTATCATTCAGCACTAAATCGTTATTAACATTCCAATTCTATATAATGCTTTGAAGCATTGATTTTGTAAACATGCATCTGATAGCTACTTCAGTATATGCCGTTGTGAAGTTTTCTAATTGCACAAGACTGAAGTACTTCCTGTTTTCATTTTTTCGAGTTTCTGGTGATATGTATTCAGTGTGCCTTCTTCTTAACTACTGCAAAATGTATAGTTATTTTAATTATGAATTCTAAAAATATCTTATTACTTATAAGTTGAGATGAGGTTGTTCTTACTTGAAAAAATAGCTACGTCAAAATTTCACCTACTGATGTCGAAATGTCTGAGATCAGTAGAATTTGTAATTTATCTACAAAGTTAGTGATACATAAAAATCATTCATACACATTTATAGACAAATGAGCAATAAACGTGGTTCAACACGTAATTTGAAATCGGGAGGGAAAAGAGCGTGTTGCCATACTGTATGGTTCAGAACTTACGCATACATTGCCCCCAAACCTTTATGATAGAAAGACATAGTAAAAAACTGACAGGATACTGACATAGAATTATTAAAGGTAATGCACAATTCACTTAACCTTGATTTCAAAACACTGGTAGGGAGAATTATTATTATAATATTAATTTATTATTAATTAAAAAGCAAAAAAAGAGTTATGGAAATTTCAAAATTTCATTTTAGTGTAAAACCTGAAGTTTTTTTCACTTCGGATTACAAAATTGAACAACATAACTATCAAGTAAGTAATATTAAAATCCTTTTTAAAATTTCTTTGTAAATATCACCCAAAAATTGTTTACACTGACATGAAAACCTCCAAAGCTTGCATATCTAAATAGACCACATTTTTTCACGCAAAGTTTATATCAATTGAAAAACACGAAAAATATCAACTGCTGATACAAACTGAAGGAAAGTTTCATAAATGGTGGAGTTTCGTTTGGGGCATCAGATATTACAGAATAAAACTTCCCAGTATGTAAAGTTCGGTTCGGCCCCCCGGAGCCTCCCAGAAAGGAAATTTGTAGTTTGGGAAAAAAATTATTTCACCATGAAACAAACACCTAGTATCAAAATTACATTGGAGCAATTTGTTTTTCAACGTTCTTAGAAAGTAAAAAAAAGCCTACATTCGTATCTGACAATTAAGTAGGTGGTCGAAATCTAATAATAGATAAGACATTTGAAGTTTCAGACCAACCAGTTGAACAGGGTTGAGGTGCAATGAATAAATTAAAATAATGGAAGGAACATTTTAAATAATTAAGAACGAATATTACATTACTTCAACGGCATCGAATAATTTTCATACCAGTGAAGCAAATTAGAAAAATTCAGTTTTTGAGGTATGGCAAAGGCATATACTACATATCAAATTGTTGTCCTTCGATCCATTCCACGGGTCACGCTAATTTTTGAAGAACTAGTTCAACATTCACTATATTGCTCCAAATACCAAAATTTTTTCCCTTTCATCGTCAGATTCAGAAACGTTTTTATGGGCAGGTTTCTTATAAGAGAAGGGCCGAAGTTTCCGCAAAGCAATTTCCACTCTGGGGACACTTTCAAATTGTTTTGAAACATTCTATCGCTTTGGAAACCGAAATTATCACTTAGGTTCATAGAATGTTACATAATGCAAGTCCCTAATTGATGTAACAGTATCTCCTAAACAAAAGTAGAAAAATAACCTGGGTTCAAGTGTTCAAAGTGAATGTCATATGGAGACAATGACACAGTTTGGGCTTCATTTATATAAAGTTATGCCGTAATTAATACAGATGGATCACTACTACCGACTCTATATCAAATTTGTCTCCTAGCATTAAGAAAAGTTGTTTATACATTTCTTTTATTTATTTAACCTGATCAGTGACATTGCTCAATTGACAGATAAGAGAAATTTACAGTATTATGCAATAGATGGATGCACTACTGGGGCCTGAATCTACGACAACTATTATTAATGTTATGAAGATGAAGTAAAGATGAAATAAAAAAGGAGTAAGAGGTGAGCTAACTATTTCTTTAGGTTATGGGGATGGGACATATCTTTTGGGAGACGGGTTTTGATTCTAGACAGAAAAGTTAAAATCATGAACAAAGAAACCATTTCTGTCATTACCATCAAACAACGGCAAATTTTGAATGGCTCTAGACACTATTTGCGAGTGCAATATTAGGTTATGAGAAAACTTAACAAAGGATCGGATATAAAAATATATTACGTATTCGTTTCATCAATAATTCACAAATATATAATAATGAATAAATATTAAAAATTAAGTGCACTGTTACATACATTTATTCTTCATAAATAACCATTATAATATCACAATGCCCGTTTAACTCATCCTGCGTTCTGGCTATAACATTTATGTATTCATTCTGGCATAAATGCAATGTTTTTCATGTTTGACCGTAGTGATAAAAAAAACAAAATCAAATATAATCGCGAAAACACTTCTTCAGCGATTCTATTATGATAATGTTTATTAAAAAACAAAAATTTTGCTTTGTAGACGCAGTTGCTGGACGTCGTTATTCTTTCCCCTTCCTGACACGTCCTGTCCGCGTGTATCAATTGTCCACCTCCTCTCGCCGCCCAGGCCCACGCTCGCAGCCGAATTCGTCCATCTCCTTCAAAGAAAGTTGCTTTTCCTGGGAAAATTTTTTTGAAAAACGTAAATTCATTCCCAAACCCAAAATACATGTTCATAAGCAAAAATCCGAAGATATCGAACGTCATATTTCGTGTAAAAATGAAATGAAATAATGATAATGCCCGTTTTCCGCAAAGACCATTAAGAATTATTGGCGTCACAACCTGTAAACTTAGGAAAGGGATTGGGCTTGGGGGCGTGTTCTGGGACTTGTGTGGTCGTGCCTGATAGACGTATATATGTTTTCAGTTCTGTTCGTTACTGTGATGCGATATTGATTGGATGGATTCAATAAAGTAGCCAACAGAAATTTGCCAAAATATATGAATTATCGATCGTTCGTTATTTTTTCCCAGGTGACAAGTCCTCTAATGTTTAATTTGAAAACCAGAAACCCCAAGAAATTTGTCCGTTGATTAACAATGCTTGTTGTAAAGTCTCGTTTCACACTTTAAACTATTTTTTCAAAAGTATATATCATATTTGGAGAAAATGTCAAATGTCACGTTCAAGTCGCCAAAATAACCTAGAATTTTGAAAGAATGAAATTAGCCAGAATACGATCGTGCGTAGAAAGCCCTTAACGTCCTCTTGGTTGTTAGCTCAAAAACCCGGGTGTTGTCACTGAATTTTAGTGATGCTACTGTATGGCTGCTGACGCATCTATGAATCAATAGAGTGCTGTAAAAAGGGCGTTAAACGAAGCTGATTGGGGGCGAGGTCCATCGAGATTAGGGTCGAGAGGATGACAATGACGCATAGGTCATACCTCGCGCACAGTGTATCGTATAGTACAGTATCGTTGAGCATGCGAGATGGCGAACGAGGCTAACGATTTCTATACCATGTGTGTTTTTTACGGAAATAATAGACTTATTATTTAAATATTGAACTAAAGGACAAATCTTTATAACAAGATTTATGTGACCTAAAAGTATTCCCCAATAACTTGTTTTGAAGCTTTTCATCGGCATGCCATCTGGATTTTTTTAGTTTGTATGAGTCAATCAATTCATAGTCTGATCTCATGAATGAAGTTGAGTGACACACGACTGAGAAGCTTCGGAACTAACAGTAATATTACGAAGGTTTTGCAACTGACTCGTGGTCAGTCATTCGTTTTAAGCATTAAAAATCTTCAGAAGGAAAAACCATACAATAATTTAACTTTGTTAGTTGTCTGTTGTAATTAACTAACTTAATTAACTTAATTAACTATTTAGCATTTAACAGTTAATAATTTTATTTTCTTACTTCCTGATTCAATAACTATAGAAACTATTTTGAAGGTCTTTCACAATAATGCGCTAACATTAATTACATTTCAATAAAATATTTTTGTCATAAAGTCATTCATTATTTTATAGCAAATACAATTTTATGGCCCTCGTGTGATTCCCTTTCTTAAACAACAACGTGATTTTGATTTCGTAGCTTTGAAACACGTCTCCACTTGAGATACGAGATTTGGTGTGCATACGCTCATGAACGACACAAAGCCTGAATCAGAGATCTTTCTTGAGCTGTTTGGTGGAGCGGAAGCGTCTGGGTAGTTTAGATTTCTTTGATTTCTGATCACATCTGCGTACGTTTTGCAGCTTTGATGTTTTTCCCTGCCTCTTATCCATCTTATACCATCTTATCCTTTGCCAGCGAAGGAAGGGCGTTCGTTGATGGGGTTTTGTATTGTAACAAAACACCACTATGATGTACTTTGTAACTTATTTTCACACGATTACGTCCCCGTCACTCCGTTCACTTATAAAACAAAGCTGCAAACACAAAACAAAAGAAAAATCAACCACGTGGATAAACAATGGATCCTATCGAAGGCATCGTAAGAACGTGTCGAGGCATCGTAAAAGCATTAGAGGACAAACGCAAGTAGTGACGACAAAACATGAAGCCCACAATTTCGCACGATTTCAAATGTCTATTTGTTAAGTGACATATCTCATACTACAAAAATTATAACCTATTGACAGTTTTCATAAAACTTTATTTTTGTTTGAACAGTCTTTTTAAAAAATATTTGAAAAAAGTAAAACTTCTCTATTGAAAGAAACATTTTTTCAAATTTCTAAGCAGGAGAAGTGGCTCAGGTCCTCAAATGATGCCACTTCAGTGCCTCTGGCCGGGGAAATCCTAGGTTCGAGTCCGGACGGAACAGTTTCGATACCAGCTAGGTATCTGGTCGAATTCAGCTGCGGTCTGGAGGAGAATTCTAGCGGCCGGCTGCCTGATCAGTAGTTTTTTGTGGTTTCTCCGATCCACACAGATGAATCCGAAATAGTACCCTAAGAAACGGGCCACGGAACGCGCTATCTTTCCTTCTTCTTTTGTCCTAGCCTGTCCCACACTTTCACTTACATGCACTACACTACCACACTTCTGGGAGACGGGCAGGGCGAGATCATGTCCGGGTGGGTCGGTGCCACGCTGATGGTAGATACCTGGTTGGGGAACACCTCGCCTAGCCGACGGTGGGTCGGCACCATCTTTCCATTCGTGGCGAAAGATCATCACCCGAGGAAAAAGCATGCACTACGGAACTAATGACCCAGCCGTTGGGCGACTACTTACGGAACTAATGGCCTTAGCAGTTGACGAGGCCCGGAATCACTAATCAATCAATCAAAATTCAATCAAACTTAGAATAATTTTCACCTATCGAGCGTGAGAAAAATAAGGAAACACTTTGCGCTTAGTTACCTAATACTTACGTTAATAGAATTGTGACCACCTCTTTAATTTTAATACAGTTTAATTAGTCTTCGTTTAGATTCATATAAACATTGAATAGGCTTCAAGAGGGATGTATAACTATTATCCTCAATTATACTATCCAGATTCTGAAACTAAAGGGAGAAGAAATTCCAGTCATTTAATGAACCACAGCATCTCAATAATACTTATGGAGATACTGTGATGGCATTGAAGATGAAGTTTCGCTGTCAAAGTGTCAGTAGTTCATTCATTACTATTGTGATGGCAGCGTTGACTTCAATGAACGATTTAGACTTCTGCAGCCTGAAGCAACTGAAAAAATACCTATCATAAGCACTTTGAAATAATTCTACTTTGTAAGTATTATTACAATTTATCAGTAGAAACACTTTTCGAATAATGAACCAATCCAGAAGTCCGCAATAATGGCAAACACTTTCTACATCATAAGTACACAAAATTCGATGTGAGAGAAGTAAGTCCACCTTGAACACTGGAAACATGAAAATGAAAACTTTGTACTGTCTACGATTGAACGGAATAGATCGTTTATTTGGTATTACCTGGCACGTGATGGGCCGCTAGCTCAGAAAATGTAGTGCTTGATATATCACGGAGGTCTTCCTTTGTTAGAACGTGGTGATCCGCCGCGAACATTCACGTCGGCTTGCGGAGGTTTTTATCCAGATATCTCCACCAGGGGCACTGCCCAGCCAGGACAAGTAAGTTCCTGTATGGTCTCACAAAATTTATGGAAGTGAGGTGTAGCGCATGGCGATTGTGTGTAGGAGTGTGTGTTTGAGCGAGCACGTAAGGGAAAGGAAGGGTGAGTAAGGGTGATCGTGCGTCCACTCCCTTGATATGGTATCGCTCCGGCACTCGCCTGTAATCACCAGAGCCACTGCGGAAAGCTACCGATTAGAGCAAACAGCCTGTAGATTCTCTCGCCGTAGTAATCTGACCTGTGGCAGAATGCGAGTACCTAGGGTGGAAAACTGCCACTGCCGCGGCGACGCTCACGTCGTGACTCGAACCACCACTTCGCCAGGAACCCTGCAGTAACTGCGTTGTGCCCTGAACCATCTTTGCAGTAAAAAAGAAGTGAAGAAGTGCGTGGGTAGCGTTACTGCGACCTCCGGCCAGATTGGCGTAAGCAGTTGAGGGTCGGAGTTGGCGGTAACTAATTCGGCGTCCACGGAGCCACGACCCACCTGCGTCCGCGCCCCCGCCCACGATATCAATCCGCGCGCCGCCGCGCCGCCGCCCTCGCCCACGCGCGCGGGCCGCCCCCCCCCCGGTGTCCCGCGTGTCGCCGGCGGAATGCGCTGATTGCCCGGCGCCGCCCCGCTCCACCCCGGGCGCCCGGCATTCCAGCGTCGCGGCGGGCGGCGGCATCTTCCCGGGCGGCGGCCGGGGCGGGGCGGGGCCGGCCTCGCCGCCCCGGGCGCTGCGTGCCGGAGCGTCGTGCGGGGCGGGCGGGCGAGGCGAGGATGGGTGGGACGGGAGAGGTGGGATGGAAGTGGACAGGGCGAAGGGCAAGGGTGGGGTGGGAGTAGTGGGAAAAGGGGGCGGGCGGTATTGCGCGTGCCGACTGCGGCCCTGTAATCGACGGCCGCCCGTCACCCGACCCCTGACAGCGGAGCGAAATATCAGCCCCGGTGCTCTTTCTTCAGGGCACGAAAGGTGGGACTGAGCAAGAGGCATTTTATGACGCAGAGAAAATTGGTCTTCTGTGGTAGTTAAGAATGTAGAGTATATATTTAACAACTAAACCGATTGAACTTTATTGCAGCAATGATATCTGCGCCATGAGGAAGAGAACGACAGCGTTTAAATTATAACACAAATTACGGATTTTTATATGATTGCGAATTACGAATAAATTGTCCAAATATCCAAATTCTTATTCGTTCAATAGAAATTTTTTCCTTTAATACAGTGTTAAACTTAATAGCTAAAGTAATTTTGACACTTGTAATATTTCATTATAAACCTTAAATATTGTTTTTTAAAGGGATGTGTGTTTGATTGCAGTAGCAAACTACAATACGAATTGTAGATTTCTTTGTAGAAAAACATTGGGGGATGCGCAGTAATTTTATTTGCCTGAATTTCAATTATTTATGACTATAACAACAGAAATAAATTTCCTTTAGCTTTATATTTATCAAAGTGTCGTTCTTTAATCCGTATTTGAGATCAATATCAAGCGGATAATGAAGCTCATAAAATAATTATTACAAAAAACCAAGAAATTCATATAAAAAATTTCATTTAACTATCGTCTAACGTAATTATCAATCCAATGAATATCTAACTCTCTGTGAATTAAAAAATGAAAATTTCGTAACATATCAATTTTCCAGTAAATAAATTTTAATGTCCATTCGTGTATCCTTTAAATACAAAATAAGGGAATATCTCACGTTTGTAAAAAAAATTAAAACCAGTTCCTGCAAAAACATTTGCTTCTTCAGAACGTTTCCTCTTTGCATTAGATAAGATCTGTATGCGCCTCTTCCACAGAATATGTATGTGCGGAGGAAGAGGTTTGAGCATGTTAACATACATGTTTAACCTCTGCAGGATATGTCTACTAAAGGCAATTTTGCTTTACAAGTTTACATTCTGCCTACTTCCGTACACACGTTGTTTATGTTCCGCATGTAAGTTTGACCGAGCCTCGGCAAATTTATTTATGTCCCTCACAGTACTTTCAATATTGCTGTTCTGATTATGAGAGAAACATCAACAAAATTTGGCAAGCGTGGGTAAAAAAATGTGTTTTGTAAATATAATCGAAACAATTTTATCAAACTTTAATCAAATAATAGCTAAAACTAATCTTGATTGCTAAACTAAATTACCGAACGTGATTGCACAGTGACCAACATGCTAAAATCAGTATATTTTTATTCTCAAACACTTATAATTGTTCCTCGTTTTGTTTCTTGAGTTCGTGATATAAATCTGAGATAGTCGGGTCACCGCATATACTTTAAATTTATTATTTCAAGTATCAATATCAATAAGAAAAACAGGTTATTTCCCAAAACTTTTTTTCTACTACATACGACAGTTTCATTCTAGACTACTCGTAAATGAACTCACAAAGAGGACGAGAGAGTTTGGAATTCTGTATGCCGAACCTCCTTACCATTTATCGGAAATATGTAGTACATAAATTCTGGGGGATATCAATTGAGAAAAATTAAACAGCGAAGAAGTCCATATAAATATTTACACTTCTATTTGATTTGCAATCGTTTTAAACGTACAAACCGTGAAATGATATTCTCCCGCAAACAACCTGTAAATATCTAAGCATTTACTCGATAGGAGGAAAGAGTAAAATCACAAATCTGTCTGACAACGTGCTCAACAGCATCTACACTAACTTTCATTGCGACAATCCCAGCAAAGTAGCGTTTACTTTTATACAGTAAGATAATACTAACATACTACATACTGTTGTCTGCCAGAACTCGCATATCAGACATTAATGTAAGCGAAAAAATAATGTAAACATAAGTCGGCTTTTCTCCACATGAACATGTCCGATGTCTGTAACCCGGATAACATCTGACATAATCAACATGGAATGTGCATCCTTTAAATGCACACAAAATATGCATACAAGACATGAAATACACTATATCAACGTCTTGTCCAAGAATTATCAGGTAATCCGTCTCAAAAAATTGTAGCCATTGTTGGAATAAACTATGTAATCGCTCAATTCATTCAAATAAAATGATTAAAATATATTTATCACCGTATACTAGATAGTAAACCCCCCTAATGACAAAGGCTCCTGTGTTGGCAGGGAATTTTAGACATTTAGGTTTAGATGGTAGGTTTATATTTCTAATTATTTAAAATTTAATACAATAATATAACATACTGAATTTATTCTAACAAAATATTTTCGCTATTTTCATTATAAAGGTATTATTTTGTTCCTATTTTCCCCCTTTTTAGTGTAGTATTTTGTTTATATTCATTTAGATTGTATTATTAAACACTGATATTTAAAACTTTTTTTATTTCAAATATGTTTGGAAGTGGGTACGTGAGTAGAGTGTATATAGCAGAAGAATAGGCTAAAAGGGATACCAATGTCAATTAATCAAATAATTGCTGACGATCTCTAGCTCAGAACACTTTTCCCCTCTCATCCACACGAATAGAATACCAATGCGATGTAAAGTTTTATAGGCTTTTAGACTTCTATAAGTATTGAGTAAAAAATATTGCACCTGCTTGATATACTAGTCTTACAGATAAAGTCAGACTGTGTCTATATCTCTAAGTATTCTGTGGGTGTTTGTCATCTAAAATGTCGAACAACGTATAGGAATGGCGAATAAAGGATAGGAATAGGAATGGAAAGTATAGGAATGGCGAATAGTATTATAGGAACAGCTTCAAGCAATCTTCTCAATTCAGCTGAATGAAGTGAACATTAGCCAACATGAGGTGGCTAGGTAGGTGAAGTAAAACACGGTGAAGACAAAACAGTAGATAGGGGCGATAAACAGAGATCACACACGTCGGTAGAAAATTTCTAAGGCTAGCATGTATAATTTCGAGTTCCTCTGTGTCAGTCGTAAATTTCAATTTACACGATACAACCAACCTAAACAAACCCGGACCTCCATTTCACTTCAGCTGATTTTGCGAGACGCATTTTCAAGTTGGTGACGAGGCCCCAGCCTTAAGTTTATGAAACATGAGTCTATGCAACTAATTTCCATTGCTTTTTTATGTTAAAATACATGTTGGGGCAAAAGAAGGCACATACAAGGAGAAATCACCTTAACTTATCAATTACCTACTTTTCCGTACCTAGTTAAGTTCAAATAATAGCTCTTATTTAATGGATAATTGGCAATTTTGGACGCCGCAATGTCACTAAGGGCGGTGCCATCTCCAGCCCAAACCGTCTACTGTTACGCTATAGGTCCAAATTTGATTTTGTTTTCAAACCCCCTTTGGAATTGTGCGTTGGCGGGCAATGCGCGGGTGCATGGGAGCCTTGCGGCTGGCGGGGGCGACGCGACGCGCGGGCGAGCCACGCAGTCACGCTGACCTTTCGATGGCAACCGGTCGCTGAGGCCGCGGCACAGGGTGCCGCACAATGTTGCCTCCATCCCCTCTCCACCATGCAGGACCGTCAGACCCTCGCCACCACCTATCCCCTGTTCCGCCTTTCCTCCCCCCTGCCCCTCCTCTCCTCACACTCACCTCACCCGTCAACTCCCCTGCCACCCTGACCGCACCCTTTCTCGCCCCACCCTTCTCAGCCCTCTGCCTCTCTCAGCCCTCCCGCCCCTCCACCGCCCCTCCCTCCCGGTCTGCCCTCTTCACCGCCCTGTCCCCACGCCCTCCCACGCCCTCCCGCCCCTCCCCGCCCTCCCCCTCCTCCCCCTCCCCCCCTCCCACGCCCCCCCCACGCCCTCCCCGCCTCCCCCGCCCTCCCACGCCCCTCCCACGCCCCTCCCACGCCCTTCCACGCCCTCCCCGCCCCTCCCCGCCCCTCCCACGCCCCTCCCACGCCCCTCCCACGCCCCTCCACGCCCCTCCCACGCCCCTCCCGCCCCTCCACGCCCCTCCCCGCCCCTCCCCCGCCCTCCCCCGCCCTCCCCCGCCCTCCCCCGCCCCTCCCCCGCCCTCCCCCGCCCCTCCCCCGCCCCTCCCCCGCCCTCCCCCGCCCTCCCCCGCCCTCCCCCGCCCTCCCCGCCCTCCCGCCCCTCCCAGCCCCTCCCATGCCCTCCCATGCCCCTCCCATGCCCCTCCAAGATCTAACCTCCCCTCCCGCATCGCTTCATCCTCGCGTAGACGTCGTCCCGCTCCCACCCCGTCCTGCCTTCGCCGTCCCCGCCACCCCACGTTCCAACGCCGGTCGCTGCCGTCTCCCCCCGGGACCCTACAGGCGCTGGTGGACCACCGGGTTAGGACGTCGTGGCGTCGACATGTCGTGCGGGTCGCAAAACACGTCAGCACTGCGCAGGCTGCCTGATCAGCAGCTGAACATGCGGAGACGGCCTGCCAAGATTCGTGCCTAGCAGATGAATGTAGAATACCACTATCCGATCTCAACACGGAGAATCCAGTAGTAACGCGAAAGAAGCGATTGGACTTATTGTAAGTAAACGAAATTAGCCGTATTTCGTTCAGATATGTAACATTCACAATAAATATCAGATATATTTCTTTTTAGAGAAATGTAATAAAAATGTCTTCCATTGAAATGTTTTGGTGAGTCGAAGTAGACAAGATGTGAAAGTTATTATTCGATAAGACTTACTTTCATCGTTTCGTTGTCAACGTTGTCAACGTTGTCAACGTTTAACAGGTGATTTGTAAATTTCATACGGATTCGACATACTTATAGACCCAATATCGATTAAAATCTTGATTCAATAAGAGTTACGAGCCTGGCGTTCGGTACCGATGGCAAATCCTCATAATACATATGGAGGTGGTGGAAAACTCATTTAAAAATAAGAAACACTATTCTTTAATTTACGAGTGTTGTGCATTGATTGATTTTGTTCATCGTCCGCCTTGGCAATTATTTTTACTATTTATTAAATAGCACAATCTCCCATGGGAACATGGGCAACAAAACCCACAAATAATTATTTAAACAAGCCCAATGTGCTTAGGATGTTGCGTTAGTCTGGTTCTCACTCATCCACCACCCCGTCTCCCTCGCTCGTCTCCTGATGCAAGAAGGAAAGAAACGAATAAAAAACATAGCAGACCTCAAGAGAATTCCAGGACAGAGCAAAGCAGAATAAAAGCAACCCGTTCTCCTGCCTACCTGCGATGTGACGTGGGTATGGGCGCTACACATTACACAACGCTCCCGAGCATCCCGGCAGGCCCCACGGGGCAGCGAAGGCGCGCGGGGCGGGGCCGGGGCTCGGCCGGACGCGGTGGCGTCCGCCGATATCGGCGCTGTTAATTCGTGCGGCGGAAGCGGCAGCGGCGGTGGTGGCGGCGGCCGGCGGCGGCGGCGGCGGCAGGGCGGCGCCGCGCGCCGGCCCGCCAGGGGGTCCGGGGTTGACGTCCGCGCCGCCGCCACCCGCCGCGCCGCCCGCGCTGGCCCGGCCGGCGAGACCTCCCAATACGCCCAGGCCCTGCAGCGCGGCGGAGGCGGTGGGAGTGGGGCGGCGATGTTTGTGGAGGGGAGCGGATGGGCTGGTGTATCTTGGAGGTGGGTGAGGATGATGGTGAGGGCGGCCGAGGACTGGGGTGAAATGCAGGGGGTTGGTTTAGGTAGCCTGGTGCCGCGGGCGGTGTGAGGGGGCGGCGATGTTTTGTGGCAGCGGATGGGCTGGAGTATCGCAGCTGCGGGGTCGGAGATGGTGATGAAGCCGACGTCTCGGTCCGGGGGTGGAGGACAAGGGTAGCGTTTAGGCTAGGGGGGTGCCGCGGAAGCGGTGGGGGGGGGCGGCGATGTTTTTGGAGGGCAGCGATGGGGTGGTGGTAGTCGCAGATGCGGGGTGGGCGATGGTGATGAAGCCGACGTTCGGTCTGGGGTGGAGAGAAAGGGCAGCGATTGGGCTGGCGGTGTCCCGCGAGCCTGTGTGGAGTGGGGCGGCGATGTTTGTGGAGGGCAGAGGATGGGCTGGTGTAGTCGGAGGCGGAGGAGTGATGATGGTGAGGGCGGCCGGGGGACGGGGTGAAATGCACGGGTTGAGTTTAGGGTAGCCGTGGTGCCGGGGGCGTGTGAGTGGGGCGGCGATGTTTTAGGGGCAGCGGATGAGCTGGGTAGTCGGGGAGGCGGGATGGGCGATAGCGATGATGCCGAAGTCGGGGTCTGAGGGCGGAGGGGGGGGGTGGGGTAGACTGGGGCCGGGGCTGGCGGTGACCAACGGTGGCTGTGGGGTGGGGAGGCGATGTCGGCGGAGGGCGGTGGATGAGATGGCTGGCGGGGCTGTGGTGGAGAGTGGGGTCGGCGGCCCCAAAATTTAAAAAATCGATATCGAGGGCGGTGCCGCACGTCGCTGCTGACGCCGCCGCGCGGATCAAGGTCCTCTGACCAAGGCACATTGGCCCTTTACCCGCTCCCCCTTTACATCTCAGACTCCGCTGAGATTCTCTGCAGAGAAGGGGATATTAGCAAAAATTTAAAGGTGCTGCAAGTTGCTTGTGAAGACTTTAGTGAGACTCAGTGTGTGTTCTATTTAATTTTTTTTGTTACGTTGTTTCACCTTCCTTCACGTTTTGCGACCTCTTCCTATGCTATCACACAATCCATACCTGCATTTATTACTCTACTTCTCTCAGGGATTGGTCCCCCTTTTGACGCGTGGGACATCATTTAGGGACGCGTAAGGGACATCACTACTGAATTTACACCCTCCGGAATACACCACTTGTCACAGGAAGCCCCCCCTTCTATTTTTTGTTAAGTATTTGAACACATTCAATAGCGATGGAACATACTATTTTACAAATGTTGAAACTTAGGGGCAGACAAATATTAGTTTAACGTTCTGAAAATAAATCCGAATATATCTTTCACGATTGTAAAAAGTGTACTTCAAAATTGTATCGACGATAACTACAAACTGGTGGATACTCGAATAATGTATTAGTAGGTATAATAAAATAATTGAAGAGGTTAAGGTAGCAACAAGATAAACTCAGCCATAACAAGCTTCCCCCTCTTGACAAATGTTAATACCACGATTTTGCCGGAGCGCGTGTGTGTCTCATCATGTTTCTTATCAATCCTTTATAAATATGAACAATACACACTCATGCGCACGTGAGCGAAAGAAGAAAGCACACTTTCACCAAAATCGAGATATGTATTAACATTTACGAATAGATATAGGCTTGCTGTTGCCAATGTGCCTACCATGTTACTGCCTCGCTCTTCAACTATTGATCACTTATTTTCCCATTTCAAAACAAGGTGCACATTGCATTCCAAGGTGCAGAATTGCAGAAGAAGTAATACAATAATGCTTGAAGATTTTATTAGAAACGCTATTGCATATATCAGGTGTGAAGTAATCTGTTTTGATAGGTAAGCAAATAATAAACAATCCCTACGTTTCATTCGAACTTCAGTGGTTCTATAGTAACCCTTTATAATGATTTAAAAACACTTTAAAATTTAACATTATTTTATACTACATTGGTAATTATCAAATAATTTTAAAACATATCGAAGTGTACATAATATATTTTACAAGAAGTGCTCGATTCAAAATCATTATGAAACAATAGAGTTTAATTTTGAAGTGGCCATAATGGAAATTTTATAAACTTTTTTGGCTTTTCTCGCAGATACTTTTCTTTTGAATATGATAATAAATTTGAAGCCATTGGTTAAGCTAAAAACGTTAAATTATTTGGGCGATTGACCCTGGGTAAAATAACTTAAATTCCAACGGAGTACTCTAAAATATTATTGATAATTATAATAGACACATTAAAAAGTGTTGGGGAAATGCCTTTAATATTACATATTGAAGACGTTCAATCAAAGCTTCAAGGTGTAGATACATACTGTGGAATTAGTAATCCTTTTGATAATTTCTTCTAATAGTTCTGCAATATCGTTTTCTCCTCGGATCAAAAATTCACTTTAAGAACAATATTAAGGGCCTGTACTTCAATTTTCTTGCCAAATTTCTCTTTTGCAAAGTCGTGAGTTTTATTTCCTATCATGTTCCTTATATCCCTTTGGGATTGAAGAGCATTTTTTTCAAAAGCCGATAGATCAAGAAATCAAAGATAGATTATACAGCATGTAGGCATCTTTTGACCAATTGATCATGTCTCGTATCGGAGTTTGGGAATACTCGACTCTTTCTATAGAAAACTTTAGCTTTAAGCATTAAAAATCTCAAGATTTTAGCAAAATCTGATATAAATGCATTCTCAACATTTATTTTATTGCAAACTATCTTTCTAATTATGGAGTTTTCAAAAATGTTCCTCAATTACAATCCCTTTTGTATTTTTCCTTGATAAGATCAAGAGAAATATTTACGCCGAGAAGCTTCCGTGGAGCGTTGACAGCACCGATCGTGGGTACGCGGGGAGGAGAGGAGGGACGGGCGGGGCGGGCGGGGAGGGGGTGCGCAGTGTCGGTGCGCAGACGACGCCGACGCCTTATCCGCAATCTCACTTCCTCGTTAAGCGCCTTACTTGCCGCGCGACATACAAGCGCAGTATTAATGCGCCGGCGCCGCAGTCTATGGAGATGTTCGAGAGGTTGTAACGCCTGACGCGGCGACCGCGCGCAGATGCTCAGCGCGCAGCCCCGCTGCGTTGCACGGACGCCGAGCGCGCAGCCGGGACAGGCTGCGCAGTGGCGATCAGTGCAACAACTGGCAATGCTTCACAGACACGGTTTTTGACCCTCGTTGAGTTGATTGCAGACTTTTGTGAGTGGTTACGTTAATATGTTCTGGAGATTCAACGGTAAAATTTACCGATTTAATGTATTGCTACATTTTATTTGTATCTATAAATACTAAAACCTACTGTATTTTGTATTTCCTCGGCTATTATTTTTTTAATTTGAGGATTTTGAAACTATTCACTATGCAATTACAACAAAATGGTTTACGAAATACAATTACAACGAAAATAGAATTTTTGTTATTTGTTATTGTGTGACCTAAAAAGCTTTTCATGTGCATGAACTTCCCCAAAATTGCAATACGCGTAGCTGCACGATAAGTCGCAATTTTTAAAAAAGAAAGCTATAAAGCTATAATAGGAGAACCCTTTTCAGAGAAAAGGAAAATTTTGGGAAAAGCGTGAACAGTAAAACAAAAAAGGTTTTTAAAAAAAAGAAAAAAAGAAAAGGAAATGAAAAAAGAAAAAAAAGTTTGCTCCAATGGACTCCGTTAAAATGTCGATGAGGGCGCGGAGGTGGCAAAAAGGTTAAGAAGGGGTCGTGCCGAGGGCTGACCTTTGCAGGAAGGAAGAGCTTGAGCGTTCGTGAGCGAAGTAACCAACTGTGCTCGCCGTCACGATGCCTCCTAAATTACATTAAAGATAGGACGCCCGTAAAGAGCACGCCGAACAAGTGCAGCGCCTGAGTCTTAAAACATCCGCAGCTCCAGGTTCTTGCGTGTTTTCTTCGGTATTTTACATTAATTAAATTCATTAATGGTTTTGTAAGTAGTTTTTACTTGTTCACGAGAAAATTCAGAATGAGATGTCCAGGCAATTATTGATAACGCACACGTTTTCATAATTGGACTTTTCTACATAAACTGAAACATTAATGGTCATTTATACCGTGACTCGTATTGGTTGAGTACATCTCTTCATTCGTGATTTCTGGCCATTTACACACGATTGTCATTCTTTACTCAAACAATAACTAAATATGCAAAAGTACATATTTACATATATTATATACATTTTGTCACTTTCATTTTAATTTTTCAAAATTTATTTCCGTTCATATTATCAAGCTTTGATTTTCTAATATTCATAGTTTTCAAGTTATTTCAAAATACAAAATAGTTACAAAAACACTAGGAAACAAAAAAAAACCTTTTCATGTATCAGGAATAAAAGCGGTCTTTACTAATTTGAGAGAGTTGAAATCAATGCAGTTCACACAAATTTTCTATTATAGTAAATTTATTAGTTATATAATTTCAGTCCGTTCATACATTTTAGATGTCTCTATTACATATAATACATAATTTCAGTTGTAATAATCAAACATTTAATTTTTTTATCAAAAGTAGTATTAATTCAGTATTTAATAGGTATTCACCTACTTTTGAAAACACACGCCAGAACATTGCCTTTTGAATGTTAAATTGGAAGTTTTCTAGCAAAGGAATTAGCAAACGTCACCTTCATGGATTATCCCATCTCCTTTGATATCGTCGGTCCATTTGGGCAATTTCTTGGTGAAATCATTATTCATGCTCATCACTCATGATACTCAAATTATTGGGAAAAAACGTCCAAATGGGAATCCAGGAAATGCAACTTTAACGACATTCGACAGCGAAGAGCTCGTTAAGCGCCCCAATCACGAACCAATTCCTCACAGTTTGGATTCTTTTTTATTTCCCCAAGCTTATCTCATTCAGCAAAAAATTATTTCCAGGGTGCTTGTTCCATATTGTTTCAAATATGAATCATGAAGGAGGTTTCTTATTTCAGGTCCTACAAGTAAAACCAGCACTAAACTTAACGTAGGTAATAATGGGAAACTTTTCTCTTAAGTACACAAATGCTTGTATATACTTCTGCAAGGACTTTACAAACGGCTCAATAAGCCTAGTTAAATGTATGGTGATGGAAAAATTATTTTTTCTGGTAAAACCCAATGGAGCTTGAGCAACATTTCTTTACTAATTGTGTGCAGTTCAGTCTTTGCCAATTTATTTGTATTTATTACTGTTGTGTCTCTGTTATAAAATGTATATAAGTAAATCCTTTTTACAAACCTTCAAGTATGGCTGTAACCTTCAAATCACACAAACCTTCCAGATAAACGTGTTCTATTAATTGTCGAGAATAGCTTTCACTGAATCATACGTCTTTTCATTCCCACTGCTTTAGCAAGAGGAATGGAAGGCTCTTATTTTCGCTATGCAACAAAAGCGTTTAAACTCAACTTTGAAGCAAATTGCGCTCGCATTTAAGTGCTTGGAAGAGTTTAGTCACATAGTCACAAACTCACATTTTCATTTCCATTGAAAAAAACTGTTAGAATTGTTTACTGCACTCCCGGATACTGATATTTAAGTACTTGATGCCAAATGGTGCCTGATGTAATCAAGAGCCAGGATTTCAACTTTTTCTTTGTCAAAATGAGATGACGCACATCATTGAGTTCAGCCTACTGAATTTAGTGGCTTTCTTCCCTTTTAATTTCCCACTCTTCTGATTTGTCCCTTCACTTGCACTGCCAGACAAAATATCCCGTCGGCTGAAGGTTGGTGCCTTGAGAATTGTCAATTTCCATCTGTATGGGACAGGTATTATTGTGACGTGACATCAGCATAGACACTGCAATGCTTGTTTTCTGGGTGGCCTTCAACTATCCTGAGGCAAAAATTTGCAGTCCATTACATGATCCTTTGGTTCTCGCCAAATCGGGGGATTCCCAACTTCATTCTCGACGTTTTTCCCTTTTATTCACTCAAGTTACTATCAGGGAAAACAAGAAACGCAACACATATGGGAGCCCGTGGCTTGTCTTGGTCACATAAAGGACAATCAAAATAGTTTTTTTGCTGATCGTAAGCTGCGTGACACATGTCTCCCTTTTTGATTTCTTCCCTATATACATAACAGAATGTATTTGGGTCATTTACATCACGACTTTAAATGTGCCCAGGATTACCACACTGCAGCTCTTGTCATAAAACCTACAAACTACTGACAATGGAATTGTAAATTATTAAACATACTTCCTATTTTTTCCAATATTAATCTCTGTGATAGCGATAAGCGTGCAGCAATGCGCGAGAAAATTTGCCAGCGTTTCCAATACTAAAATAATTATTTTCTACAAAAAACGAATCGCCCATAATAACACTTTGAAAGTGACGCCAGAGTCACTTCCCAGGGGACAAGAATTGATGCGTAGATTTGTTTGCATTTTAATAGCGCCTGAAAGTATAAGAAATTCTACCGGGTTTTTCTGTTACAAATGGCTGTCAGTGTAATTAATTGAAACGTGAGTTATTTAAATTTTTAAAACATTTTAATATTTTCCAAAAAATTATGATATTTTTACTAACCGCAATCATTAAAAACAGTATCGATATTTCCCCGAATTTATATGCACACTTGTATACCTTCCACAGAAATCAATTCCCACAGAAGAGATGTGTATATAAAGAATGAGCGATGATTTTATAATTGATTTCAACCCAAACAAATCGATTTCAATGATTTACAAGTTTGGTATCTAAATACATTTTGGATTTAATAGTATTTATAAAGTATATTCGCGTAATGAGCGATTATATTTATTTATTTTACATAATTTCGTTTTCAAACAATGAGCCATATATTTTCCAACTCTGTGACAGCCAATAACCTGACAGTAATTACATGTTGAACATAAGATCAATACGCGAAACCATTACATTTAATTTTGAAACAAATACAGTGTAAAGCAAAAATAGAAACATGAATTAGATCCCTTGAAAAATAAGCTCCATTTGTCTCTTCCTTTCCAGTCCAAGTGGCGCGTGACGACAGCAAAGTGCTTTTCATCGAGGACATTGGGCGAGCGCCTCTGGGGGGACCTTGGGCCCCGCTGTCGGCGGCGGGGCGGCGGGCGCCTCACGCACAGCGGCCGTGGCGGGGCGGGGCGCAGCGGTGGGGGCCTTTTGGCAACAGGCGCCTGCGCAGCGCCGCAGCCCCTCGGGGCCCTTTTCGCGCGCCGCGGCGCAGCCAATCTCGTAGCTAATCAGGCGCAGAAGCAGCGGCACCCCGGCCCGCTTCCCCGGCTCCTGGTAAACCGGTCGCACTTGGCTCGCCAGGGCCGCCCGACCAAACCTCTGCCGCCGCCGCCGCCCGCCACCGCCCGTCGCCACCACCCGTCACCGCCCCCCGCCCCGCCGCACCACCCGTTACCGCCCGCCACCGCCCGCCGCCGCCACCGTCACCCCCCGCCACCGCCCGCCGCCGCCCCCCGTCACCCCCCGCCACCGCCCGCCGCCACCACCCGTCACCGCCGCCACCGCCCGCCGCCGCCACCCGTCACCGCCCACCACCCCCCGCCCCCCCATGCCGTCACCGCCCGCCGCCGCCACCCATCGCTCGCCAGCACCACCATTGCCCGCCTTCCCCCGCCACCGTCCACCATCGCCCGCCATCCCTGCCATCACTCGCCATCACTCGCCATCCTCGCCATCCTCGCCACCTCGCCATCACTCGCCATCACTCGCCATCACTCGCCATCACTCGCCATCACTCGCCACCTCGCCATCACTCGCCATCACTCGCCA
Source organism: Teleogryllus oceanicus (assembly GCA_964035755.1). NCBI lineage: Eukaryota > Metazoa > Arthropoda > Insecta > Orthoptera > Gryllidae > Teleogryllus > Teleogryllus oceanicus. The sequence continues at coordinate 109,475,332 of CAXIVR010000004.1, read as the reverse complement.
TCCTCGCCATCACTCGCCATCACTCCCCCATCACTCGCCATCACTCGCCATCCTGCCATCACTCGCCATCACTCGCCATCACTCGCCATCACTCGCCATCACTCGTCACCTCGCCATCACTCGCCATCACTCGCCATCCTCGCCACCTCGCCATCCTCGCCATCACTCGCCATCACTCGCCATCACTCGCCATCACTCGCCATCACTCGCCATCCTGCCATCACTGCCATCACTGCCATCACTCGCCATCCTCGCCATCACTCGCCATCACTGCCATCACTCGCCATCGCCCGCCATCGCCGCCATCGCCCTCCATCGCCCGCCATCGCCCGCCAGCGCCCTCCATCGCTCGCCATCGCCCACAATTGCCCGCCACTGCCCGTCACCGCCTGCCACTGGCCGCCGCTCGCCTGCCTGCCTATCGCCCCTCGCGCAACCGGCGCGCGGCAGTTTATGCCAATGGGAGGATCGCGACCGAATATACGATTTGCGAGCGGAAGATTTATAAGAAACTAGCCTTATTGGTCGGCAAACACCGACGACTCGCGCAGTACCCAAGTAATAAGACTATAAAATAATTCTGTAGTAAATTCAGATAACGATCTCGTGGTACGATGCATGATAGAACACCCGAACAAAACGCATTTGGTTCCAAGTCGAAGGACATGCGTAGCAATTTCGGTGACGAAAACCTCAGCAACGCAAGTGACTTCAACGCTCCGTTGCCTTTTTCTCCCTCAGCCCCCGCAGGCAGTAAAACATTCAGGCGGTAGAATGATGATCTCAACCCAGTTACGATCTGAAACTCGGCACGCAACCCAGTGCGCCGAGAATACTGTTTATCGCCGCAAAGGGCAACCCCCCGCGCCCTCAGTAACGGCCCCGGCGACCGGGCCCGCGGGGGCCCGGGGTGGGCGGCGGGCGGCCCCGAATCCGGCAGCGGAGAAAGGGGGGCGGGGCGGAGGGGCGGCTTCGGCCTTGACCTTTGGGGCGGGGGCCCGCGCGGGCGCGCAGGCCAGGCGACGCGAAGCGACAACGCGCGCGCACTGGTAGAAATGTGCGCAAACATGCGCGCAGGCAAATCTTCCAAGATGAAGATACGTGCCTAGCTAAAACCATTTCTTTATGGAATCACATTTATAAAAAATACTTTGGCTCTTTTTACAGACCAGGATGGAAAAAAATTTAATGACAGTTCATTAGAGTTAGAACTTTTTTTCTAAATTTCGAGATGGAGATTGCATGATTAACAGGGGATGTAACGTTCTGTCTGATTCCCTAGAGATGCATTAGAGATAAAACGTTTTCCTCTAATTCAGATAGAGATCGCATTATCCAGAGGTGGAGGTAACGCTCTGCCTGAGTCTCTAGAAGCACAAACACATAATGGACTTGAAATGTAACCTCCTATGTGATGCTTACATTGTGCATGTAAATTACTTCAAATGATACCCGAAATTTGATCATTGATGTCAACATTATAAATAAAGAAGAATCTTCAAAACTGATCATGATAATTCAAGAGATAACGGAGAATTCATTGTATGCTGTTTATCTGTTAATCGTTGATTTTTGAATTTTTGTTTTAAATTTGGCTAAGATAGCGCAGGAAAGAAGGTAATTCGCAATGGGTTGATTGATTGATTGATTGATTTTAGTTATTCCAAGCGCGTCCACTACTGATGGCATTAGTCCCGTAAATATAGAGCTTTTTCATCGGAAGGTGGCGGTGATATTCCGTCACTGGATGGCGGGTTCGGCGTCGACGTACCGTCGACTAGCAGGTTTTCCTAAACAGTTATCTCCCACCAGCCGAAAAAGTACTAAGTCCCGACCGGTTTATCGACATGTGTGGTAGTGCTGCTAGTGTGTGCAGGGGTGAGGATAGGACAAGGAAGAGGGAGGAAAACTCCCGCGTGGTCCGTTTGTTATGGTACTAACGGGAGGGTACAACGAAGGAAAACGTCCGATCAGAGCGCTAACCGCAAGATCATCTCCCGACAACGACTGAATTCGAGTGAGCTGAAAAGCTAGTGTCGAATCCTGCCGCCCTCCCGGGGCTCGAACCCAGGACCTCCCGCCCCACAGGCACTGCAGTGACACCAGTTTATACACGAGCCACCGCCCGGGTACTTCGCAACGAGTGTCCTTTGGGCCAGTGTGCAGGCGCTGGACCACGCGGCGGGCGTGCGCAAGGCGTGACCGCGCGGAGGGGAGGGCGGAGGCGGGGGGGGGCACGCAGAGGCGTCCTGGCGCGCGGGCGGCGCAGCGTGCGGCGCGGCGCGGAATTCCCCGCCGCGAGCGGCGGGGGTGGCGGAGGAGCAGGAGACGGAGAAGGAGGCGGCAGGCCCGGGTGCAGCCCAGCAGCGCCGCCGCCGACCGCAGCCCGAACCAGGGGCAGCGCAGCGCGGGCGGAGCGGAGCAGAGCGGTGCGGTGGGGGCGGGGGTACCGCCCGCGGCATGCGCGGCGCGGCCGCTTCGCTAACGGGGCCCAACCGCCCCCCCTCCCCACTCCCACCCCCCCTCGTTGCACCTGGCCGCCTCGGACCCGCCGTGCCGCTCTCAGCCGCTTCCGCTTTTGCAGCCAGCGGCGGCGGTTTTCACTAAGGCTGCAAATTGGGGCCCCTCATTTTTTCAGGCTAAACCACTTCTTAAACGACCCCCCAAATTACACCTTCTAAACATTGTTTCGTATTCGTGGAATTTAATTTTGTGTTTGTTTTCAATTTTTCTTATAATATTTTCTTAATTTTATAGATCGGCTTCGGGTACATTTTCCCCCCGCTCTTTTCCCCAGTCGTAGCGATGCGGAAAATTGGACCATGTGTTGTTCAAATATGATGAAATAATCCCTTGCTTAGTCGTTCTGTCCTCCGGCACAACGAGGCGCGTGGCTTGCCACGCCCCGCAGTTCGAGGTGGAGGGTTTAGGGAGCTGCTGGGCTAATTGCGGCGCACGCCGAGTCTCCTCCCCTTTTGTTCCCCTGTCCCTCGCGTCCGGCGCCGCTCCGTCGAAGACAATCGCGTTTAAGGAAATTGCAGTCATTCAAGCGAGCGCGCTGCCGAATTAACTGCTGGCTGCCGAAGGGGGGGCGGGCGCGGGGATGGAGGTTACCAACGCCGCGAAAGGGGAGAGGAGGGAAAAAGGGTCGGGGGAGAGGATGAAATGGGCGGGGAGAGGATGAAATGGGCGAGAAGGAGGGGGGGGGATAAGCATGGCAAGGAGGGGTTGGTGGAGTAAAGGGGCGGATAACAAACGAACGTATTGAAGTAGGGCGGAGAGGAAGGGGTGGCGGGACGAAAGGGGCTGGGCAGAGAATGGAGGAAAGGAGCATATCGAGGATGACTATGGCAGGGGTGAGCGGGCGAGGAGGAACAGGCTGGGAGGAGCAGGGCGGAGGAACAGGGCGGGGAGGAACAGGGCGGCGGGAGCATGGCGAGGAGGAGCAGAGCGGGGATGCGCAGGTTAGGGACGAGCATGGCGGGGATGAGCAGAGCTGGAATACGCGTGTGAGTTGAAACGGGGACCAGTTGGACGGGGCGGCGCATGGCAAGGATGATAATGGCGGGGATGAATGGGTTGGAGAGGGATGGGGCGGGGAGGATTGAAGGTGGTGGAAGGAGTGGGAGGGAACGGGTTGAACCCAGGCAGCTCACGCGGCGCGTGCAGGCTCCGCTGGCGTCGAGGACCCTCCAGCAGCCGCGCAGTTCGAGCGGCGCATCAAAGGGGACCGCGCCCTCCACCTCTCCACCCCTCCCCTCCATCCATCCCTTCACTTCCCCCCGTACATTCGCGCTGCTCCTTAGGAAGCTTCTCTGCGCCGCGTAGATTACACTTTAGGCGAAGTTTGATTTTAAAAATGCCTAAGAATTCTTTTCTTTTCCCGACACTTCTCTGAAGGTATGAGGCCCCTCAGGATTTTATTTTCAGTATTACAATGGCGAATAATTTGATCTTCGTTGACGTTTAATCTTCAATATTTTCCTGTATATAATTTGCCGATACCGATCCATCACATCCGAAAATTGACAGTTCTGTAGAACCTATGATGATTCACAAAATTAGACCCTCACATTATGTCATCATAACATTTTCAAGTAAATGTAATGTTCAATATCCCCCTCAGCTGATATATCTTCCTTAATACTACAATAGTTAGTCAAAAACTAGTATCGATTGCTTACTTATCTTTATTAAACATCGTTGTTTTATTTACTGTCGGTAGTTATGGACCTACTCTTCGAAAGTGGGAAAGAGAAATTACACCTCCTTTCACATTGTTCGTAGTACATCAAAACTTAACACTTTATAAGAAAAAAGTGATTCCAAGGGGAAATTGAAATTCTAAACGAGAGCAGTGATTACAAATCGTCGGTGCGCTATGAAAGTGACACATTTATACTGTCATTTTAACCGATAGCTATTTGTGGATTTTATACGATTTATATGGAGTGGAGCAGTTTATTTCAGGGCCAAAAAACACTTTTTTCCTAGATATTAGTAACCTGGAGGAGCTGAACGATATGCTGCAGAGCAAAACCATAAAAAATGGTTCCCATAAGTAGAACGCACAGTGCTCAAGAACTACAATAAAGTACCCAGTGAACTGGGTATCCAACAAATCCATAGACACCTCCCCCATGGCCGAAATATGCAGAGTTTTATTTCAATATCTTCCCGCACTAAGAATTAGTAATTTAAGGTTTTTGTAAATGTAAGCTTCCGCGGCTCGAGTTTTTTATTTTTCTAAATCTTTTAAACATTTTATTTATTGTTATTATTTTTTGTATTTCTCTCGAATTTCTGGTATCGAAAAAACAGACACATCTCACTTTGGGACTTTTTTCATTTACTAAGACTGGTTGTTTGGATGACTTCGGCCCCATGAACTACAGTTATTCAACTTTACTAGTAAAAATGAACTATTTTCTAAACTAGTTTCTTCACTTAACTAAGAAGGGACGATCTTTACACGACACGTTACTTTTATTGCAACGGACAAAATAAGCAAAATTATGTTTATCAAGATTCATCATTAAGTGATAAATATAATTTTCTTTCAAATGTTTGCATTCGGCAACTTATATCTCTTATAAATTGACGTCCACACAGTGACTTAGGTGTCACAATGAACAGGCGGCAAACAACTCTAAAGATGGTAATAATGATAATAATAATAATAATAATAATAATAATAATAATAATAATAATAATAATAATGTAATATTTCTCTTAGGAATAAAGGTAAAACTTACGGTGGTAGCTTGGTCGAAGACAATGTTTAAAATTCTACAAAATAAATCGAATTAACTTAGTCAAATTTGCTTCAATCTTGAATATATTCGAATATATATATGAAAATGTAGTTCATTAGAAAAGGATGAAACTGAAAGAAAACATCAACGACTGAAAATGTAGTTGACAAAAAATTTGTAATTTATATGCTTCGCTTTTGATAGGCATTTTTTTATTGCGAAGGTTCTCAGAAAGTTATTCTTTTGATCTTTAACTCACATCCGTTTGACATATATTTGTTATAGAGCTACTAGAAAAGTACACTCAAATTTTGACGGTTCAGATCCCAATAGCAATGCACGAGTGAATTTTTGTTATGGACTTGTTTGCAGGGATAGTCAATTCAAGTGACGCTCATTATAATGATTATGTATGAACAAATGTGGGATCATGATTGTGATGTAATGAATTATACAGTGCAGGCGGAGAGACAAGCTGCATCTATCGAGAACAGTTTGATGTTCTCACCCCAGACGCCCTCTCCATGTATTGCTTTCATGACTCGAGAGCCTCGCCACCGTTTCTGTGCCAAGGATGAACCCTTCCTCCGCTGCACCGCCCACTTCCTCCTCCCGTGGGCCCCTTAGGCAGCTTCTGCTGCGCTGCCGTGGCCGGGGGAAGTGCGCTCGCGCGGAGCTGCGCCAGCGCCGGAGGTTGCACCGCCCGGGGCGGTACGTGTGTGGGGCAGGGGAGTGGATCGGGTAGATGGGGAAGGCAGCGAAAGGAAGGAAGCGTGTTGGTGAGGAAGCGGGGGAGTGAGGGAGATGTGGAGGTAAGATCAGGGGAGAACGCTGGCTACAGAGCACGGGAGAGGGGAAGGGAGGGGGCGGGGAGAGGGCGGGGAGAGGGCGGGGAGAGGGGGCGGAGGAGGGCGAGAGGGGGAGAGAGGCGGGAGAGAGGGCGGAGAGAGGGCGGAGAGAGGGGCGGAGAGAGGGCGTGAGAGAGGGCGGGAGAGAAGGCGGGAGAGAGGGCGGGAGAGAGGGCGGGAGAGAGGGCGAGAGAGAGGGCGGGAGAGGGCGGAGAGAGGGAGGGAGAGAGGGCGGGAGAGAGGGCGGGGAGAGGGCGGGAGAGTGGGGGAGGAGGGGGGAGAGGGCGGGAGAGAGGCGGGAGAGGGCGGAGAGGGGGGAAGGGGGTTTGGAGAGGGGCGAGGAGAGGCCAGGAGAGGCGGCGAAAGGGTCGGGAGGGGGCGGAGAGGGGGCGGGAAGAGGGCGGAGGAGGGCAGACAAGACAGTTGGGGAAGATGGCGAGAACAGAGGCAGGGGTGGAGATGAGGTGGGGGTGAGGGGCAACCCACGAACTCGGGACGAGCGCACGCGCCGCGGGATTCCGACGCGCGGGCGCGCGATGGGCGCGGGCGCCGGCGGAGGGCGGGCGCAGTTGCGGCGGCCACATATTCATTAGCTATAAACGGGCGCGGTTTCTGGCCTCCCCAAATCTCCATAACAATGGCGGGTCGGCGCCGCGGCTCGCGCGTGCGGTCGGGCGCGCTGGCCTCGCGCGCCGGCCCCGCGCCGCCCCGCGCCGCCCCGCGCCGCCCCGCGCCGCCCCGCGCCGCCCGCGCCGCCCCCGCGCCGCCCCCGCGCCGCCCCGCGCCGCCCCCGCGCCGCCCCGCGCCGCCCCGCGCCGCCCCCGCGCCGCCCCCGCGCCGCCCCCGCGCCGCCCCCGCGCCGCCCCCGCGCCGCCCCCGGCCAAGACGACTCGTCGCTGTATCTGCCTCCCGAGTGCCGGTCATGTTTACCGCATACCTATCCAAAGAACACGTGTAGAATACGATGTGTAGATCGCGGTGGTTTAAAATGTATGTGTATGGGATGTTAGCAAAGAAATGTGTCTACCCAAAGAAATTGCCAATATCATAGATAATATGATGTTTCACATACGAATTTTCGCTTCAACAGGACGGCTATGTCCTTGAACTTCCTCAGTGCAGCCAAAACATCCGTGAGTCCATCCAACGTATGTCGTTCTAAAATATAGCTTAACTTAACTCACATTGCTAACTGCAACTTTAGTACTAACTGAGAAATGTGCAGTCCACATGCGTTTCTAGATGTATTAGCTGCTTGTAAAAGAAAATACTGGGTCCCGTTCATGCCTCGTCGGGAGGAGTTGGAGAAGGAAGATCAGAAAGGGTGTGAACAACTTGAAAGAGAAGGGATATGTGAATCACTTATCTACCGTGTAAAACGAAAAATCTTACCTCAGGTATCTCTTACCTCAGATTCGAATCGATTATTGAATTTGAACAATACGTAGGAAATGAATTTGAGAGAAACTCAGCGTAGTATCAACCTTTTTGTATATACTTTTTCTTATCAGATGTGAGCTGCCTCGCGGTTTAGCTGATTGGTCAGCGTGCTTCCTTTCCTTTATGCGACCCCGGGTTCGTTTCCGGTCGAGACAAGATTACAATGTGCGTTTTTCTGGCAATGTACCAATATATGCTACTGTGACAATGCAGGAAACTCACTTCTCAGGTTGAGAAGAGTACCAGAATACGGCGTGGGATGTCTTCGTGCTAACCATACGTACCCCTTTAGCCCATGACCGAGAGGCCGGGTCGCTGATGGTAGGCCTTGACCCGTACGTAGGCTGTCGCGCCAAGTACAGTCAGACAGATGTTATCTTCACCTTAAGATATGTGAGGAGTTAATGGACTCATTTGAAAGCTAAGGCGCTAAGTAGGATGCGCAGGAATTTTATTAAATTTAAGAATGTTCGTCATCGCTGCAAAGGGGACTCACCACGGACTTCACCACATCTTCCCGCGCACGCCTCCGCTTCTACTGGAGCGTCGTCTTGAGAGAGCGACCGAACCCTTTACGGCCCTGCCAACATGCGATTCTGCAAAGCGAGTAACGTCAAGACAATCACTGTAAGCCCTGGTTCCGGCAGATGGATTCTAGTTAGTTAGTTAGAAACAATTCTTTTTGTAAAGTCAAATTAATTTAAATAAATGTGTTCCTGTCGCTTTGACGGGTAACACTTAAGATAGATGCATGCTTCATGATTTCAAGTAGCATAATAAGCATTTGCTTCTTCGACCCAGAGCAGCTAACCTCTGAGACTGTCTTCGTTGCAGGAGATACGGAACGTATGCACTTGGCGCTCATAAATAAAAATTCAGCGCGTGCGGCCTGAAATAGATTGCAGTATCGGGACACGAGCGTGCGACGGTCGTGATGACCGGTACAGTTCATTAGAGTATATTGATGGTAGCTGGAAAAGAAGCTGAGGTAAATAATAAACTTTTAGTTATAAACAAACGTGCTGTTTGAAATAAACTGCAAAATTTCAGTGTAAAATTCATTCTTCATTTTTTGGAACTGGTGCGTTTCTATAGTCATCCCAACATTAGACAATGAATGTCTTCAGAATATAAGTGAGCATGTTAATTATGCCAAGCGACTGCGTCCTAATGAATCATAATTGAAACCAATTTTTTTTCGAACAAATAAGAAAATCAAGAGACAAACTTCAATATAAAGATTTTCTTATATTGTAGTGAACAAAATTGTCAGAACTAGTTTCAATGATTAAACCACAGTCGCTTCAATTGAATTTCTCCTGAAAGAGATACGATTTTTCTAAGACGAACAACTCGCGTATGAGTTTGTGAAAGAATATGCTCATCTTCTTCCGTGGCCGAGGTTGAGGGTGGGAGTTAAGGCGGTCGCGAGGTCAGTCCGACGTCCCCAAGCGGCGAAAGGGGGAGAAGAGTGGCGGGGAGCGCTGTTCAAACAGGTCATCAATATTAAACAGGCGGTCGTGTTCCGCTGGTGAAGTAAAATCCAAACAACCGTTTAAGGGTCGGCTGCCGCTCGTGTAAGCACGACCAGATATACGGTCGGATGCTGTACAGCGCTGCTCTGGCGGCGAAAATTAGCAACTCGGAAGCGACGCGCAGGACCGCGCCGCGTCCGGTCACGCACGCACGGCCGCACGCAGGCACATGGGGAATGAGCCCGATCTCTATTTCCTCTCACTCTCCCAGCCACTAACACCGTCACCCTCAACGACACCGACACCACACCGATACCCACACCCACACCGATACCCACCCACACCGATACCCACACCCACACCGATACCCACACCACACCGATACCCACACCACACGGATACCCACACCCACACCACACCGACACCCACACCGACACCCACACCGACACCCACACCGACACCCACACCGACACCCACACCGACACCCACACCGACACCCACACCCACACCCACACCTGTCTCCGACACTGTCTCCGACACCGTCTCCGACACCGTCTCTGACACCGTCTCCGACACCGTCTCCGACACCGTCTCCGACACTGTCTCCGACACCGTCTCCGACACTGTCTCCGACACCGTCTCCGACACTGTCTCCGACACGTCTCCGACACCGTCTCCGACACCGTCTCCGACACCGTCTCCGACACCGTCTCCGACACCGTCTCCGACACGTCTCGACACCGTCTCCGACACCGTCTCCGACACCGTCTCCGACACCGTCTCCGACACCGTCTCCGACACCGTCTCCGACACCGTCTCCGACACCGTCTCCGACACCGTCTCCGACACGGACATCTATATCGTCACCAACAACCCTCCCTATATTCACCCACATTGCCCTGTTTCTGTAGCATTGTCTCAGTTGGCATCCTTCGCCTCCGCCGCTGCTCCCCCTCGCCACTCACGCTCCCTGGCTCTACCTCGGCCCGCAAGGCCGGGTCTTCCTGTTTCACCGCTATCGTTTCCAACTTCGTCTCCTTCACTGACCGGGCGCCAGCGATCTACGTCCAAATGAGCAAATGCACATCTCTTACGGCCATGAAACGTACGCACATGTATTATTAAGAACTAGGTGTATAAAGGTAAGGTATATAAATATGTCTATTTCATCCACTAATTTACTCAGTATTACTCGACACCGCGTCCGACTCCTAAAACTGATCAACCAACCACTGACCAAAATTACTCTACCCTGATTTATCTCGATTTCAGTGGTTTAATTGGGCTCGTTTATTCCACTCTTCTGACCACCATCACCACTCTTACCATCCCTCTCCCAATCTCAACTAGTGGGGCTAAGCAGCATAAACTTTCTGCTTTATTTATAACTGTCGCTATATTATACTACTACATAAACCAACAAAACAAATATCATTTTTTCCCGCACCGAGATCCGAACTCAAGTCTTCCGAGTTCACTAGCCGTGAGCTTTACCGCTACGCCATCGAAATGCTGTGAGATTCGAATTCGGACTGGATTTTTTGAAATTTTAACTTTTTGCTATTTTTAAATACACGTTCGCCGACATTGAGACTAGCACCATATTTTTACAGCCCTTTGTCACATAAAAGGAGAAAATTTAATGAAATAACTTGAAGCGGTTTTTGAGAAAATAATTTTTCGGAATTGCATAAATTTCAAACACAAATTACGTGAACTCTACTCGTCTTTTTTTCAAAAGTATACATGATCTTTATAAAGAGCTAATTGTTTAGAAACAGACAGAGATTCTGATCAATCTTAACGTAATTTCATTTCTTCATCCAAAGCAAATTCACTCCGAAATTTTATACTAATTTAATTTATAGTGCAAGGAGATACTTTGCATGACGCTGGTATTCCTGTCGCACGTAAGAGGGTACTTAATCCCACAAACGGACTCATACACACTTACTTTACCTACGCGTACACGTACGTTTCAATATGCAAACAAACAAACTTGTGAACACATAAAAGCACATACTTGTGACTTGTGTCATTACGTGCCACAATGAGCTCTGCTCTACGGTACTGTGACAATATTTATGACGACACACATCATCAGCAGGAAGAAACGAGATTGTGTCGAAAACTCAAATTTTAATCGCGGTACAAAATTGTCTTTGATCGTTTTTGGGCATTTTACAGAATAAAATTTAACAAAATACTATGTAAAATAATATTATCAATAAACTCATTGGAAATTGTTTTAATTCATTTACAGAATTTTGAATGTTTATAGACACAAGATGTATGCAGCACATTTTGTCACAAAAATTTATGAATATTATCAGGTATCGTTTCGTGTTTTCTTCCAGCAATGTGAACATTTTACATTTCGACATCAAACGTTACCACAAAAGAACTGTCCACTTGATAAAAGTCATCCTTTATATATGTATATGACCAATCGATTTTTCAGTTTTACGTAAAACATGTCCATTCATCCAGAAGTTGGAGATTTTCATTTAGATTATATTCTGATGATTTTTCAAAATGTATTCGCACATTTTACAAATGAATTAATGGAACAGACCGCACATGCGTTAAAAGAGCACCCACTGTACGAAGCCCACGAATCGTCCCAATACTCGGTTCTGGACTGATTGATTAATGCATCCAGGCGGGACAACAAAGGTCACTAGTCCCGTAAGTGTAGTGTGTGTATTTTTCTCCGGAAGTGGCAGTGACTTTCCTTCACTGTATGGTGAGATCCGGCGCCGACCTACGATCGTCTAGCGCGGTGCTCCTGAACCAGGTATCTCCCACCCACCGGGCACCGTCCCAGCCCGGACAAGCTCTAATCCCCGACCGGTCTTCGGCGTGTGGTAGTGTAGTGCATGTAAGTGTGTAAGAAGGGGTGAGAATTGACAGTTCGTGGCTCGTTTGTTAGGGCCATGCTCCGGCATTCGCCTGTTGTTGATCGGAGAACCAAGCAAAACTACCGATCCGAGCAGCCGGGTGCTAAAATTCTCCTCCAGACGACTGAATTAGACCTATCTTTGTGACTCGTATCGAAAATCCTGCCATCGTCGGGACTCGAACTTAGGACCTCCCGGTCATAAGCACTCCAGTGACATGAGTTGATGCCCTAAGCCACCTCTCCCGGTTCGCTCCCGGATCGTGTCTGCACACCTGCCCCCCACCCCACTCCGCTCCACTCCAACCCGTCCGCGCCGCCGCCCGCCCCGCCCGGGCGTCCTGCGCTGGGAGCGGCACCTGGCGCGCGGCCGCCGAGGGGCGCAGGAACGTTGCGCCCGCGCCGCCCCAGGGTAAACACGCGGCGGCGGGCCGAAGGGGCGGGCGCGGCGCCCCGGCCAAGCTACGGCCGCGCGGCACGCAGGGCCTTGTGGGTCAGCCACGTGATGGAGGCGCATGCGGTGCGCGGCCGCCCGCCAACGACATCAATGTAAGTATTTTTCCAGCCACCGCGCCGGGCCCGCTCCCGCGCCGCCGCCCCCGCACGCCACGCGCACGCAACGCGCTCCTCGTCGATGGCCGGGACGAGGCGGGGGCGGGGTTCAAAGGGTGGGTGTGAAGGGGCAGGAGTGGGGGGTAGAAAGAAAGGGTGAGGTGGGGATGCGGCGGAGCGGAGTGTGGGAACGCATAGTGGAAGCGGGGAGAAAGACGGGACAGGAGAGAAATGGGGCGGAGGGTAGATGCGAGAAGTGGTCGGACTGGAAGAGGAGGGGCGAGGTGGAGACTAGTTTCATTTTAGGAGGGGTGAAGAGGAGGTAGAGAGTGCGGGTGTGAGGCAAGGGGTGAGGAGGTTTTCTAGTGTGGGAAGGCACAGTGTTAGCGGGGCGAAGCACGAAACCGGGAAGAGGTGGAGCGGAGAGTACATGCCAGAAGAGGGTGACCGGGAAGAGGTTGGAGCGAGGTAGGAGCGGGGAGGATGTGAACGGGGCGGGGCGGGGTGGAGATGTGGCTGGATTGTGGTGTAGGGAGGCGTAGCGGGAGTGGGTTGGAGGCGGGTCTGTACTAGGGAGGGTGTGAACGTGCGAGGGCGGGGGTGTGGAAGAAAGCGGGTTTGAGACAAGGTGGGACGGAGATGTGGAGGGTTGTTGCGTGGGGAGGTGGGGCGGAGGATAGGGGAGAGGACGGTGGGATGGCGGCATTGCGAGAAAGGCAGAAGCGGGCGAGGTGGAGGCGGGCGGGTGGGCGCCGCGCGGGCAGCGGCGGTGTAGCACGCACTCCGCCGGCGCCTTTCATTCCGACGCGTGTCGCCATTAACCTACTTTCGGAGTTCGGGGGCGCGCCCGGCCCGCCACGCACCGGCACCGCCCCTTCCTAATCACACGGAGCTTTTTCACCACTTCTCATCTCGCCGGAGATCTTACAAGTTAGGGAAATTGCGGCCGCGGGTAGATGCCTCGGCACTGTCGCAGCACCACCTGTTCTTGGGGCGCACCTACTCATTCTTTCTCTGTGGAAAAGGCCAATAGAATTGAGAGTATCATTTACTGATCTTAACACGACAAATTTCTTTATGGAAAATTTCCGCTGTTATTTATGACTATATCGCAGATATAATTATGGTAGACATTTTGTAAGTGCTGTAAGATTTAAAATTACAAGATTGAGAAACTTTGTTACACTATTATTATCCTCTAAACATTTTAAAAAACTAATACTTTTCATAGGTTGCAAAATATAGTTGAGAAATAACAATATTGAATTTTTCACTCTAAGATATAGATTTCTTGCTTCAGAGATATTAATCTTTTTGCACTTTTTGAATAAACTCCAATGCAATTTTAATGTATTTATCTTCGTGTTATCACACGTGCTATATGTCATCAGAGTTTCTGTGATAATTTCATCTCTGTCGAGAGAAATGCAACGAAATTCGATACTGCACCTACGACACATGTGATAGCCAACTCAGCAGCTTAGCAGTGTTTGCCTAGAGATCTGAGGTTTGGATATTTTCAGCCGTAGATGTTGTAACTCGGGACGAAATAAGCCGGTATATCACAGACCGACTGTTTGTGACGGTATGTTCCACATCTGCTTCTGAAATCCTACACTGTGACGTACGAGAACCGTGTTGTAGGCTGTGCCCCACAACACGTTCTCCTTATCTTAATGATTTAGGTGTGAAATACGAAAATGAGTTCACACCCTTCCTGGAATAGCTTATTTCTCATCAGAGTGGTTGAGACATATGTCTGACACTGAGTATATAAGGAAGAAAAAAATATATAACAACTTAATATCAAATATTAGGATGTAAGAATCGAGAGAACGCGTACGGCCATTTAATACTGAGTGCCTTATAAAATGATCTCAGAAAAATGTTCCAACGTGGGATACAGTATAGAGCTTTTGTATAAAGAACTTTTATAAATCAAGTAGCAGCAGAAGAAGGTCACAACTCGGTGATATTTTAATATTCTATTAAAATAATTAACTTAATAATGAAATAAAACATAATCAAAACTATAGATAAGATAGCTTTCTATTGATATCACAGCAATCTGAGAAACATCAGTTCCTTATACTTTGGTCGAAAAAGTAAATAATGATAATTTTTCGTTGTTATTAGATGGACTTGTCCACATTTACATTCCACATTTAAAATGACCACTCAGAAAAGACTTTTTCATTGATGCTGGCACAAAAGGAAAATTATAAGGAATTACAGATCTCAAAGTTCGCTTGCTTCATGAACACTACCAGAAATTTGCAGTAAAATATTAATTCTCTATCAGTTAGGACATTACTTAGGTTTTCTGATTTACCTTTTTCAACTCTAAAGGTCTAACGTAAATTTCATCTTTTTACTTCCTCATATACGTACCACGTATACGGAGTAATATACATAGTATAGATAAAGTAATGTAATGCTGCGCGAACAACATTTTCTCAAAACGGGTCCGAATTTTTTCCTCAAACTTTTACAGCGAATAGTGCTAATTGCAGTGTTTAATATGACGTAAAGTTCATTTTGGTGTATTATTTTGTTTTGTCAAAAATTACACAAATATATTTTTACTAATATCACTCACACTGTTAATATGCAAATTTCCAGCAATTTGTATACATTTGTATACACTGCATTTGCGAGTGGAAGTGCTTCAAATGACTTCAATGAAGCTTCCGTAATTCAATGAATTGCTGTGAAAAGTGCTTCAAATTTCGCATTCACTGAAACGGTAAAACGCAATTTTCTTCAAAACGGCTTCAAATTTTTTAATGAAAATTTCAATTAGGTCAAAGTTTTACTTTTCTTTAATATTCTTAAAGTAATATTTTGGTTCTACTATTAGGAAACCGAAAAGTTGATATCATTTCAAAAGAAAGTACTTTAGGAGGCGATAGATGGCAGCTGGCAAGAGGATGGAGCAAAACTGCGAAGGCAGTCCACACCAAGAAAGTTAGAAATTGTTTCTATCAGAAAATATGTGTCATTCAGTAGCACCACTTGTTTTAGTTAAAATTTCACGTTACATTATTTATTATATTTTTTAAGAAATAATACAAATGTCATACAAAGCAGTTCAAAAGTATCTCTGAAACTGAGCGTACATGGGAACGGCTCCGTCATATATTGATGTGTGAACCGCCTTTCTTTTAAAATGTTTATATTTTTAAATATTTTGTTTCAATTGTGGTAATGCTCATCTCAGTTTATTTTAAATTTTTAGTTGGACTCATAATTTCATTTTCATATAAACTATCATAGAAAAGAACAGGTTAAAGAAGATTCAATCACGAAAACTACACCAACAACCTACGAGTTTTCGTAGCTAACTCTGGATAAAATGTGTAATAGTTAACAATCATCGTCATAAGAATTACTGCACTCTCAAGGACACAGCGGATTACGACTACTGTTAACAGCAGATAGATGTTGCACGTTTGAAATGGTTACATTCTTACATTTGTTTCAGTTCAAGGTAATAGAAAGTACATGATAGCCTGTCATTTGGCCGCCATGTTGGGCAACACACGTGTTCAAATATGGTGAAGTGGCATAGTAAGATAGGTCTCAAAGTTAATCCTGTGTTAGTTCATCCCAAGCAGCAGGATCTGAGCACGCAGTTCTTGGAGATAGGTCAGAAAGGGGTGAAGTTCTGATCGCATGTTCTTGGCTCCTGAAACATTCTCGGCCGGGAAGAGGTCTAGCAATGCAGCTGACCATGTCGCTGTATCGCATGTTCTTGGCTCCTGAAACATTTTTGGTGGCCAGGGATGATGACGATACTGAGCCATTATTGATGAGCAGGTAAAATAGGATATTGCCCCCATATAATCACACCACAATAACGTGTGATGAATGCCAAAAACCGCTCTTCTGGCGTTTCCCACGCATCTCGAGGCATGGAGGTCGCAACCACTAACGTAGATCCCGCCCGAACCTTTCCCTTTTCATCAGCCAATGTATTAAAAAAGGAATTAGTTAAAAGTTATTTTTTCAAGCCATCGGTTCTTGACAAAGTTGTTGTAATAACGGGAACAATGTATCCCCAAATTTCACAGAATAGGGGTGATCCCCCAGGCCCAAAAACTGGTTTTTCCACAGTTTGGGACAACCATCGATGGACACTTGACCAATCCTGGCGTGAGGCGTATCCGCTCTTATCATTGGTTTTTGATCCAAGTTTCAGACACGCCCCCCCTTCCTCCCCTCAATTTTTTTCCTCCTAAGTTATCTAAAAGGGGGCGGAGCAATTTCTGAGGTCAGTGACGCTGCCTCGCTAACGTGAGCAGGGGGTAACGGGAGGGGAGGGGTGAGAGGAAGTAAGAGGAGGTAACAGGGGGGGAAAGAAACGAAAGGGGATTGGGGCGGGGGGCCCCGGGATCACCCGCCAATTGCACGGGACTTGGCCTAAACCCCCGTGGACGCTGAACGAACCAGGGGGCGGCGGGTCACGGGAGGGGGCTGTGACATTTTTTTATGGATTTCTTTACCCTAAAAATGAAGTCTAATTTATGGTTTTCCCAATATTGTAGAAATTTTGTCAGATTAAATTAATATATTTTAAAGTTTTGTTTCTTACAAACTATTTTAAAATGCTAATGGTTCCCCCAAACAAGGAACACTAACTATTACATAATAATTTTCGGGGAAAAACAAATAATGCATTTACATAATATACAAATTTCCCCATCAAGCAAATTGAAATTCATGTTCCCCGATTTAAAAACTTGTATTTTGACATTATTACGCCTTTATTAAGGAAATGCCAACAATAAAACACATTTTTTACCCATTATGAAAATGTAATCGCCCATTTTTTTATAATGGGCAGGTGCTGCAAACTGTGATTTCGTTAATCAATTAAAAAAACCGCGGGGGGGTCCCAAGTAGATTATCATTGCAAGATTGCCAAATTTTTTATTGTTTAGACTATTTGTAAAATTGATGCAATTTTTTTAGGATAATCGGTGAAAAGGAACTAGGGGAAACCCCTCATTAGAAATATTTCGAAAATATAATTGTCTTATTTTTCATATATTTTTTAAAAGTTGCTATTTTTTTTTAAATGCTGGAAAAATTACATTTATCCCCTTTCCCCGTGATATTTTTTTTTATTTATTTATTTAAGGTAAAACAGGCAACAGTACAAATCGATACTTGAATAAACCTAAAAAATTTAAATTTTTTTCAACATATCACTTTCATATAATTTAGCAAATTTTAATAATTGATATCTTTAATAAATAGCTAAAAATTTTAAAACAGAAACTTTTTTAAATTTTTTTAATTTCAGAAATTCACAAGTTAAATATTTTCTTTAAATTTTTAAATAACCACATAGTAAAAAGAATAATTTTGAAAACCTTAAAAAGTTTCGAATCAAGTAATTTTCTTAAAAACGGGGCTTTTTAAAAAGAAACAAAACTTTTTTGAATAAACTTTTAAAAAAATTTAATTTTTTAAATTAAAAATTTCCCCAAATTCCGGGGCAATTTTCCAATTAAAAAATTTAAGCGGAAACAGTGTTTCCGAATCGTATTATTTTAATATATGTTAGGGTTTTTAGACCCCCCGAAAAGTTTCTGGAGTTTTAGTTCGATTCAAAAAGCTCTCCCCCCAATTCAAACATCCAAACCCTTTACACGGTTATCGATATTGAAGTAAGAAACGGGTTTTTTTTCACAGGGAAAAACACACGTCCTTGTTTTCTAACGATTAATTGTGAAATAATTTTAGCCATTGTAAGATATACGCATGACAAATAATTTGTGCTCATAAGATCCCAATACTTGAATGCATATCGAACCTGAAAATACATTTGGTTTTAGATCAACACGGAAAACACAAGAGATTCAATGAGATCACAAGTTCTCAAATCTGAAAACTAAACTACAGTCTTTATTATTTTCACGAAATGAAACTTCATACCTTCTTTAATAATATAAAAGAACTGTGTATTGTGCTCAAATATCTTGTCAATTACATAGTGCAATATTATTCGCAAAATTTTCTGAAAATTAGTATAAAAGTCAGTTAAAATATTTTTTATTAATTACAAGATTAAAAGAGTAAAAACAGTAAAAAATGACAATTTTAAAATGAAATAAATGACAAAGACAGTGTTACATCAACACGCGTATTAGATTTATAAATCCATAGCTAAGAAAGTTTAAAGAGTTTGCGGAGGACAGTAGCCAGCATCTCTTCTATAGTCGACAAGCTATGCCTTCTTCGGCTCTTTCATTATCGCAGTGCACAGGAGCATGCTTTACAGTAAGGTCTGTTCTTCATTTCTGGGGATAGGGGGGGGTAACTGCACGAGATGTCCGTGCGAGAAGTGGCAGTGCCCTGATCCGAAGGTGAATAACAATTCTTGCCTCGGGCTTAGAGCCACGGGATGACCACGACAAGGGTCTTATGATCCTTGTGAGTTTGAAAAGAGTTCTGCCACTCTGTTTGCACTCAAAATGCATCGTTGGATAAAATCTTGGTAGTAAGAGTAGATATTACCATAAAGATGTCTTTCTGGCTTCCTCGAGGCCAACTTTACTACCTAGTCAGAGGTTTCATTTCCACTTATCCCCACGTGGCCAGGGACACAGGAAAAACGTAATTCAAATGATGGAGAATTAAGCGATATCTTCGATGTATTTGATGTTGATATATGATGTCAAAGGTTTACTAGAGAGAAAGAGGAAATGGACGACAAGGCCGTAGCTTCCTGTCTGAAGGGCCGGGTTCCGCCTCGACATAGATGTGTGTTCGTGATGTCCTTACGTATTCTCCCTACAGAAAACCCCAAACATAAAAATCACAGTGGTCGTTATATGACCTAGTAGTTAAAAAGAGACATTAAAAATATATACAAAAACAACAATTTCCAATTGTCAAAGAAAATTTCACATATTTGAATTCAGACTTTCAATAATCGTTGCCTAATAAAACCTAAGGACTTTATTTCCTGGGTAAAATAGTATTATAAAATGGAAATTTATTTAATCAAAAATGAAATTTTCATATATGGTCTGCTAATTCGATTATTATTTATAACTTAAT
The DNA here is from genome assembly GCA_964035755.1 of Teleogryllus oceanicus. NCBI lineage: Eukaryota > Metazoa > Arthropoda > Insecta > Orthoptera > Gryllidae > Teleogryllus > Teleogryllus oceanicus. The sequence goes on along the minus strand of CAXIVR010000004.1, from coordinate 109,455,792 downwards.
ATTCAACTCTCTCAGAGATTTCCTACAATATTGCAATGATATTCATTGTAGCCAATACATATTTTTATTCACACTTTCTCTATTTGTTGGTAAAATAAACATATTTATTAAACTGAAGTACCACTGAATTTAATAATGTTCTTTCATTTACAATATTTCCATAGTTTTTAAGCTGAGGAACAGTGACGAAATAATTGGCCTAATATTGAGTTAAGACTTCATTAAATATTTTACTATATTTTACATTCCTCGAATGCGCAGCACACTACAGAAACAATGATATCAAGTAAAAATGGTATTTAGGGGTTTTGAAGGAAAATTCGGCTTTTGAAATCACGAACTCAAAATATTTCCAAAAGACTCTGCAGTTATGAAGTATTTTTAGACTCGTTGTAGGAAAAGGACCTGTCTTATGCATGGTACCGCAAAAAGAATTAAACATTACTGACTTCTAAATCAATGTATTCTTTTCCAAAATTGATATTATGCTAGCAAGTTCATTTGGGATTCTGAATCCAATGATATTCCAACTCTTCTGGAGGTATATTTACGTATGCTCATATTGCATTATTGAAACTTTCTGAAAAAGAACTCTTTCTTTTTTACTTTACCTCTTCATTCGAATACACTATACCGTTATTACAAATATTGTAGTAAATGTCACCTTTTATTAATATCTCAGAAGTTTTTAACATTACAGTACTAATCTGTTTCAAATTTCTCATGAACTATTTACTCTTCTTCTCAGTATAACTAATTCTACAAATGAAGTTATAAAAAATTGTATGAATGTTTTCCAAGTTTAGAAATTGCTTTGCAGTGAAGCATAAAAATTTTCCGTAGACACTATAATCTAAATTTCCTCCTTATATTGACTGCACTTTCTTCTTAAGGAGTAGAGAGAAAGTTACGTAATGCTACGCGAAAAACGGCAGATTGTCTGCAGAAAAACGCATATTACACGGCCCTTGTGACGAAAAAATGGATAAATCCACTTGCTAAATTTAGAAAAAAATCCTCCAAATCGTGGTGTAGCCAGAATCCATGTTTTGTGGGTGGTTGATATGAAAAATCGACTGACGGTAAAAAATGTCTGTCCGTCGTCCTGAACAACATGGCAGCCTAAACCGTTCAGCGGATTTTCACCAAAATTGATACTCCCAATCGATCTGTCTTATGTCATAGCGCCTTGAATTTGATATTCAATTTTAGGGAGAGCTTTACATGAAGCTCCTGGGACATTTTCAAATTTTAAACAAATGGCTCCATAATTTTTTTTTATTACAAATGTAATAAAAATGTAAATGTAATAATTATTTGGATATTAGAAGTGCATTTAGAAGAATATTGCTGGTCTCATGTTCATTGAAAACAGATTTTCGCTAAGTATTCACTACAAGTAAAATATTGAAATTTGAGATTTTCCCTTCATGAAACTTTTCCCTTAAAGATAAGATTTACCCCAAATATAAGATCATGCAAATTTTTCGAAACTTTTAGTATTTTCAGCATAAGTTTCCGTGAAAATACGGGTGAGAAAGTGTGCTGTTTGTATCACTAGTATTCTTTAAAACTGTTCTACTTCTAGACGTGAAGCTCTTCTCAGATAATTGCAAGTCCTTTCTAGTTTATTATGACAATGTGGTACTGAAGTATGCATGAAGAAAAGTAAAAATATTGTACTTTCTTTCTATAGAGAAAAGTTCGCATTTTATTAAATTATAATTATATTATATTAATATATTTTATTATTCCTATATTATACATTTTTATATTATATTATATATCACAATATATTTAAACTTAAAAGAAGTTGACCTCTGAAAACGAAAAAATATATACTGGAGAAACGATTATGTTCTATTTAGCATAGGTTTTATTATGTTGCTACTTTTCTAAGTAGCAGCTGGAAACACAAATCGCTTTAACCAGATAGTTTAACGTCATAGGTACGCTGTCGGCTTGCTAACGTTGTGAGTTCGAATCCAGAAGGTGATTTTTTCTTCTGTTGCAGTGTGATTTCAGTATTAATATGTCCAACATTTTGTAATTAATATTAATTTTGAAAAGACTTAGGGGCTAAAAGGGCCAGTTTTTGTCGTCCATCAGTACGACGACTAAAAACCTCCGTTCTGTACCATCTGACCGAGGCGCTGGTGGTCCTATTTTCGAGGAACTCTATATATTTTTGAAAATTGAAAAAAGTTAACTTTTCAAAACTACAAAATTGAAAATTGAGATCTTACTGGTTGAAAACTCTTTTCCCATTTCATGTAATAGTATAATATTGCGGAGCAGTGACATTAGAAGAAGTATGTGCTGTTGTAGTACAACTACTTCGTTGTTTACATTATAAGCATTATAATTTCTTTAAAAACAATCAATCAACTGTTGCTGATATTTAAAATATTGTTAGCATTATATCATTCAAGTTTAAGAGTTACAAGTTTTTCACTTGAATAACGAATGCAAATTTGTCCAGAAATTCTCTTAGATTGTATTTAATTGGTTTTAAAATCCGCATAGTTACTTGCTTAATACTACGCGATTCTGTATTTCAGACTGGTGTTTCGACGAGTTACAGTTCAGTCTTATCGCGTAATGTAGAATCACCTTGAAAGATATGGGAGGGCAAGATATGGCAGTTCGCAGGATAAAAATAACCATGAGCCTACACAAAAAACTTATTCGAATCGAAATATTTCTAACTAGAATCAGCACTACAGAATAGTATCGCGCTGATGATTCCACATTCTTATCAAGAATGTGGTTTGCTGTAACCTGAAGCGATGTTGGCATATCATAAGAACAATAAATTTCAAGATAGAATTCATTCTACAACACCCCTCATCGGTGCTGTAAGGTACCTCTGTGATAGCTCCGTGGATTAAACGCGTAGTAGATAGAGGAATGGACGCCAGATCAAATCCTGCCGAATATGTATTTTTTTTACCTGATGCCTGGAACACATTAATCACTATCAGCACGAGAGAGACATTCCAAAATTCTTGCAAGGAGGAACAAACTTGTTTTTGTAAACGATAATGTGATTATATTAAGATTGTGTGCTGGTATCTTGTATTCCAAGCAATGTGACGAAACAGAAATTTGGAAGAGATAGGCTCAAATATTAACAGTGTCTCAATTGCAATATCATTTATCATATTTTTATGTAATCGTTAGAAATAATATAGAAAAAGTCTGTACCAAGTTGTATAATCACTAGTAATTTACATATTTAACAGTTCTAGAGATAATCAGAATCCTTAACAAGTCTGTGGGTTTATTATAAATTTTTGCAATAAAGGTAATTTCTTCGTTCTTTATTAATTGAGAAAGGAATATGTCTTTTTACGTTTAACAAAGTTCCTTAGAGACTATTACGAACTCATTAAAATTACCATTGTGTTTGTGCCTTTGTGATGAATGCTAACAGGCGCATCCCTTAATTATTTGTAACAATTGATAATTTTATTTCTTTTATGGTCTTCTTAAAATTTTTAATGTAAGTCTTCGGTAGGTGGAGTACATTTCAAAATGTATTAACTTCAAAACATATAATAAGAAGTACGATTTGACGTGGTCATGTGAAAGAAATAATATTTTTATTGTATCTCCATTTTTAAAATAAGCAATGTTTGATACAGCTTATCTTTAGTGCAGGGTAGACTGAGGACTAAGTGGTGAGCATTCAATCTGATCCCAATTTTCACAAAGAAAATAAGGAATTTAGTGTTAGTTATATCCAATGATTATTCGCCATGCTTGTGTAGGTGATCAATGCACAAATCACCTGTCATTTAGTCTCAATATAGGAAAAAACAAGGAAGTGCAATTTCGGATCTCAAAATGTCTGGGATAATGTCGTTCTTTTAAATCTAAATATTAAATTTATTATAAAATTCATAAATATGATAACGGAGTTAGATAAATAAATATATTATCATGTATTGTTAAAAAGCATCAGTTGCCCTAATATTGCATTTTCCAGAATTGTACTGCTTGAGAACGAATATGTTTAGAGAATATGATTTCTATTACGTCTTAAATGTTACTCTCAGAGAAAATGGAGAAATTACAGAACAAATATTTCGTATTCGTAGACACATTAAGGCTTGCAGATTACTGAAAGACCAATAACTCTCTCTGTAGCTGAAATCGTTTGACACCGGGTTTTAAATCGGAGGTATTGAGGATCGAGTTCTGCGCGATGCCTTTCTTGTGTTCCGCGTTCTGTTTTATCTAAGTCTGAGAATTAAAGATAAGAATGTTTGTGGAAAATACTTATGTTGTTATTGCTTATAAGATCTTTGCTGAATTTTTATACTATATAATGTAGTAATTAGTTTGATCCCGCTGTACAAATATTTGCTCACAAATGTGTATTTATTTATATTTAGTTAGTAAGAATTTAACCTAACCTCGCTTGGAATTAAGATAGTGAACGTTTTGACATACATTTTGCATTCACTTCCAAAAAGTTTGTCACAACTCTGTCACTTTTATGAAATGAAATATGAGGGAAATGTTTATCCCGTTCGTTAGTGATATCCATATTGTGACCTGATAACCGTATTAATTGAGTACTAAAGATGTAATTCCCTTCGGGCAGGAATCAAACCCGCATCGTTCGATTTACAACAAGTTGCTCTGACCACTGAGCTTCCGAAAAAATGCGTTTTACAGTTGGGTTCTTGGGCTCGTGTATTCCCCACGCATTTGATATTTGTCACCGCTGTCATCATTTACGTAAGTCAGTATGAGGAAGGTTTGGACCTTTAAGTAATTGATATCAAAGTTGTGACTTTTACACAACGTCGTGCCCAGATTGTGACAAATTACTCGTTTTTCTTGATTACATAAATACATTCATATTTTGCAATATGAATCATTTATATAAAAAATAAACTCACCTTGAAATGACAATCAGTAATGCAGAAAATTCTCAGTACTGTTTTTGTATCTCACCTTTTGGAACTGCTGTAACACGTTTAGATGGATTGCAGATATAGTAGAATTCGTTATCTCAGCACAAAAACAAAACTTGTACTTCTCGGTTTTACTTTCTCGTATACGCACGAATATACGTAGTATGTTCATTATTAGCGAACCTTCATATACATAGTATATTCGTGCGTATACGTAGTATAAGTTATGTAATACAGCGGAAAATCGATTTCGCGATTAAACGGTAATACGTTTTGGAGTCAGAAAAGCGGTTTTATCCAAACCGTCCGTCCATCCGTCTGTAATCACTACTAGCGCCTAAACCACACGTACGATCCTTTCCAAGTTGAAGAAACCCCTGTTTTTCTGGCTGTAGTTGAAGCTTGGAAATTTTGAAAAATCTTTGAAATTTGGGGGTACTTTACATGAAGCCTTTCGGACATTTCCACAAAATTTTCTCAAAAAACGGCTCCTAATTTTCTAGTAGAATAAGTAAAATACACTTCGAAGGATGACATAGTTCAATTTTCATAGTTAACTCTGAATTTTCAGAAAATTTTAAGTTGAACATTTTGGGGCGTCATCTCTGGCTACAAAATTGAAAACAAGATTTGTCTTTCAAATGAAATATATTGTCCATAATTCGTTCTTGCGTAACAATCATGTAGGCTTTCTTGAAATGATGGCATGTTTCGTGCAAAAGTGCAAGCAATATTTACAATTTTAAAGAATTGTTTGAAATGCAAAACTGCAATGAAACCGTTTTTCTTTTCTTACTATTAAAACGTTTCAAAACCGATTTCATAAAATCGTACTTTTTACTGTTTCTTTCGTTGCCAAGCAACATTCCTGTCTTCAGCTAGCAAAACTCAACAAGTATCACTCGATCAACACATCCTAATATGTAAAACATTGTATAAGTGACTGCGGGGAGTGACGTCATGTGGTTCAGGTACTTGTTTGAAGAACTGGAAGACTCGAGTTCACGTCCTGTATATTCATGCAACTTTTATTTTTGACTATGTGTGAGATTTTGAATTAATTACTTTTCCTTTTCAATAGAATTTTAAAGGTTATGCATTTACGATTTGTCGTTTGAGAGTTTCAAAAACGAATGAAGTGTTAATAGTGTAACATTTGTTATATATTAAAGAAAACATTACCGTAACACGAGAAAATAAGAGTTTATTTTATATAAATGTGATAGATGAACAAAAGATAATAAATTGCGTAATGATAGGTGATTTTCTTGAAGTCAATAAATGTTTCTTAGATTCTAATGTTACTTAGCAAATGAATTCTGAATGTCGGGCCGTGTCGAAACTTGTCTGCTGGCCCAACGTTATCGTCTAATAATAATCTCACCTTGGGCAGAGGCGATAAGGGTTTGAGCGTCAGGCACAGAACCGAAGCGCAAAAAATTACATAGTACTGAACTGAAACATTCTTAAGTAAATTAACTATTTTATAGTGCCGCGTAGATTTCTTTGCTTTCTTATTGTCTCTTAGAGGTAATTTATTTAATATTTTAAATTGCAGAAGTGCGGAAAAGCAATGAGTTTGAAGACAAAATTCGTAAGATTCTTAATTGAGTAAGTTCACGGAAATGCTTACGTACGTCTGTGTTAGTAGCGCAATCGCTTAGGTGCGTGGCTTCACAATAGAGAACGCGTGTTCAAATCTCGTACGATGTCAGCGGTTTTTACTTGACGAGCAATGAAAATAAATTCTAATAACGATGTCGAGAATGTTCTAAACATTCCTTTTCTTTGCAAAGAAGATACCATTACAAAACTGCCGGAAAAGAATTTGATGTACTTTCGATTACTGGTCGTTTTACAGATCATTCACTACTCATATTTTTCCTGTTGTTCATAGGCCGTTTTGGTTTTTTACATTGGTACGTTCGTTTCCTTCCCAATCCCTAATACGAGTATTACGTCCTTTGTAATTAACTTTATTTATTTGTGTCTCACTGTTCTTTGTCAAGTTTTCTGGCTTGAAATTTTTTCTTTGCTTTTAAAAATTAAGAAATGCTTACACTTCGCTACTACCAAAATATGAAGAACTAGAGGTGCTACAGAATGGGACAGACTTTCTCATCAGCAAATGTTTATAATTTCCTTTGTGTGAGACTGGTTTTAAAAGGTTCTTGCCAACTCATGAGTTCTTGCCGTTCTCTTGTAATGACATCTATCGCCGCACAAAATACATTTTGACATTTTCTCAACTTTTCCGGTTCAAAATATCTCTTTTCACAGGAATCTATTGAGTTTTGAAAAACTTCCTCTAAAGTCATTTGAAGCACTTCTCTCCTAAATTTAAAATAATCTATACAAATCTATTCAAATGCTCATATTAACAGTGAGAGGTATTTCAAAATTGCATTTGTAATTTTTAAAAAACAATAGAATAGGCAATATCTCGTTTATGTCATCGGATAGGCTGCATTTGGCATTACCAACCAAAATTTAAAGAAAAAATTTGGAGGCCGTTTGAGAAAATCTTGTTATGTAAATTTTAAAATTGCAAATATTGCGCCATATTGTGCGAATCAACTAAAACTTTAAAGAATTGCATGACCTTATTAAAAGATCTAATTATAAGCAACTTTTATTTCATTTTGAAACCAAAAATCTCTATCTTTAATTTTTGTAGTTGTAGTAAGACGCCGCAAAATATTCAAATTTAGCGATTTTTCAAAATTCGGAGTTAACCGTGACAATTGGACATATTCTACCTTTATAAGCGTATTTTACTATAGAGTAAACAGTCCTTACAAGAAATTTACAGAAAAAAATTTGGAGCCGTTTTTGAAAACAATTTAAAATGTCCGGAAAGGCTAAATAGTCCCCCCAAAATTAATGAATGTTTCAAAATCGCATAGCTTCAGCTCGAGCGAGAAACGACAGGGGTTTCTTCAATTTGGAAAAAATCGTATGCATGATTTAGGCGCTAAAGTTGAATTGTTGAAAAAATAATTCTTGGTTTTAAAACCATGTATTTATATAATAAATATTCGATTATTAGTTGGAAATGAAATATGTTTATCATGCCCATTTGCTAACATTCTGAAGAGCTACATTATTGTGAATGATATTGATTAATAAACAAGTCCATTATTAAATATTCTTCTCAATCATTCATTCAAGAGTATGCTACTACTATTTTATAAAGTGGCCGTTTTGTAAGCAAAAAGTCTTCGTACACGCTTGTTAGACAAAATATATTACATTATTTAATACTGGGTATAAATTCCATTTTGCTTTGATTATTGTCTCTAGGCTTTGCAACATAGATTTCAACGTTGCTGTAGTCATAGGAGTCAGTTGCGTGCTCTCTGACAAGCATGTTTTAATATTTTTATTAGACAAACTGTATTTTCTATTTTCAAACCCATAACTGACCACATGACCTACAGGATCAGTACAGTGATCAGTGAATGTCATGGAATTTAAGTGAATGAATTTGATTTCTTAGTGTTCTTAGAAACCATCAACCGCGGATCAAAATAAAGACTCAGTGTCACGTACCCTCTCTTCATCCTAGAAAATATTCATTTCTCTCTCATAATGAACTAGTGGTAAACTAGTAATGAAGATGAAGATGAAGATCTTTTATTTATACAATATTATTTCATCCAAACAGTTCTTTACCTTAACTGACGTTGAAATACTTGTTACATTATTTGGAGACACCCAATAAGTCATGCAAGGCTAGTAAAACAAAATGTTGAAGAGTTTGATTAGTGCATAATCCAAATAACTAAAATGTTGGTGGATATCGTTTTGAACTGAGAACGGCTGTAAACCTTTTGAATTTATATAGCATTCCTTTTTTGGAGTCAGCGTATCACTTGAAAAATAGGTAGAAAAATAATATTTTTATATCTGTAACATTTAATCCAGAAATGAATAAAAACAAAAATGGAGACTCAAAATATATAATGTAAAGTCAAGACACATGGTTGTAGAAATCTCGATATGATCTAAATTGAAATGCGTATATTTCCAGTAGGAAAGGAATTTAAATATATCGGAGTGATTATTAGAGCAGGGGATCTAATAATATTGACTTTATTAAAAATAAGCTGAGGAATACCAATTATTAGTAGACTTCATAATATTATTTTATAAAACAAAAATTTTCGATAGAAAACTAAGAGACAATATACATGACAATGGTGGAGAGCTGTGTTACGTATGAATCGGAAATTAGAATTAAAAATGATGCAATAAACTCTCGGTTAAATGCTATGAAAATGAATTTTTGGAGACGATGTTGTCAGTATACTGTTTACGATAGAATACTAAACGAAGAGATTAGACAGATAATAATGATTGAGAGACAAGTGATCGAAATACTTAGAATCCAAACAACTCCAATGGTATGATGCAGAATGCATGCTGACAGAATATCAAAAATTATCTTTGGTAGATCCCTTTCGAAGAAGAAAACGAGGAAGGCCAAGGAAATCTTGTAAGTACGTTATCGATTTGACAATGAAGGCACAAGAATAGGAAGATGTCTGACGGAATAAAAACATTGGTGTGTAGATTGCGAACAGTCATTAGAACTGTAAAATACTCGCTTAGAAATTAATAATAATTACCTTAAACGAAGTGGAATATACCGGATAAAGCCTTGTTATTATGTGCTGGCACAAGCAAGAGGGGCAAGATCTGTTAAGATCTGTTAAGATCTTGCCGGAATACCAAACCAAAACCAAAGTTACGTTCTTATTTGAAAAGATTAAATGAAAACAAAGAAAATTTGATTATTTTCTAGAGGGGAGTCCTTTAGATAACAAATATCAGATATTACTCTATTTGGTATTTATGATATTTGTAAACTTTGTCCATTTATCAGCATGATCGCTTTTTCAATGGGAACAACTATTCTTCCGAATTGACAGGTCGAAAAGTAAATATTGTATTTAGGTAAAAAAAAAAAAAAAAAGATGATTGAATTATGTTTCGAAAAATTGGACAGGACTGAAGTAGAAAAGAAAACTAGCACAAATAGTAAATTCACATTTCTTGTATGTTGCACCAATGAATAATGTCAATTCCACAATTAAAATCTATTTTCGATCCACCAATAACATATGTGGGTCTCTTTAACCTGGAAATATTTCGCTTTACGGCGAAAAGATAATTCACCGGAAAGTGTTCGGCAGTTTATCGACGAAGACAGAAAATGTAATTACAATAGCCAGTAGGACTTCGATACAGTATTCCACAAAGGCAGATTTTTAAAACTCCAGACATTTGTTCATCATTTCTCTCATGGTATGCGACATGTATTCTCATTAATGTTGAAATATCTAGTATCACTTTCGGAATCCTAAGACTTAAGTAAAAGGAACGCAATGGTGACCCTGAAGATTTGGTTACGAACCACAGCGATAGCAATTTCTCCTTCTTCCGACCTTGCATTAAGTGGTCGCCGAAGTGTCGACCAAATGCCAATGAATTATAAATTTGAGGTTATTTCGTTATTATTTAGATTTTCTTTGTAAAATCGTCTCTGCGTGAGATATACTATATACGAACACAAACGATCAATCAGTGGGCAGTACATTTTAAAACGTTACATTGTAATATAGTAGCAATGCGTTTCAACGTGACTTTAAAAAACTGTGTGTGCATTGCCGTCTCTCGAAAATAAAAATATCGTAATGTAAAATATACTTCTATAATAATATAAATATATTAATTTCATTGCGTTGGATTGGAAATCATACATAAATTACATGTAAGTAATATATTGATATGAATGTATGTGTGTGTGTGTGTGTGTGTGTGTGTGCGTGTGTGTGTGTGTTCCTCCAATGTTCACGCAATAGACAAAAGCTGGTGTTTCTACCATTGCAAACATTAAGATATTAAAATGTTTTATATGAGTCATATGTCGTTTTTGATTCTCACGCAAAAATCCTCAAAAACTAGGTATCACATATGATTTTTAATATTTGCGGTAAAGAACTCCATGTAAAATGCAATCAGCCTAACGTTAGATTGAAGAGGTAATTAATTGTGATCCCCAAAACAAAAGATCAAAAATCATTCATTTGCTTACAGCTGCACTTACCAATCATAATGTCTGCAGTAGAAAACTTTCATTGTGACTAAATGAACTTAAATACTTTAAGTTTATTTAGTATTTTAAAATCAAAACTATTTTATTACAATATTAATGTCCGACCATATAGTATTTTTTAATTGGGTCATCTTAGAAATTGATGATGAAGTGTTTCACAACTGAAAGCTGCTATCTCGGAGACGTGTTTGTGAAACTGACTCTAAAACGTATTTCTTTAAGTTATTAATTTTTTTAATGAAATAACTAGGTTAGACAATGCATACAATGCAAATTATTTGCATTTTATATTAAATATTACAATAATAAACGACGAAATGTAGACATGGAGCTTAATAGTAGTTGTCAGTGTTATTTTTGCAAAAAACCGTTTTATAACAGTTTTAAAATATGTTTTTACTGGGAAATTGCATGCCTTTATTTATGTAATTAAATGTATATACAAAAATTTATGTAAAACTGTTGGTTGATTAAATATTTATATTCAAATACTTACTATAATATAACTCGCCATCACCGCCATTTTGTAATGTTCAAGATGAATAGTCCGCTCCCTGAAATGAAGCTAAAGCGGATTGGTCAGCTCGATCCGCAGGGCGGGGCAGGGTCGAAAAATCTGGTAAAGTTCAGCTCAGGACATCGCCCATTTTGTGCAAGCGAGTACATCTGAACAAATGAAGGAAGCAGAAACTAATCGATGACGTGAATCTATTTTGTTGCATGCCTAGCGTTGTATTGTTTTTATTTTAGTGTAATATTTCATTGAACAGGATGTTGCAATTTATAAATCTGCTATCGGCTGTTAAACTTTAAGGATATCACTTATATCTCTGCATATATAGTTATTTTTAGAGTTTAAAATAAAAACTTTATATTCAGATCATATAAATAACAATAATAAAATACAACTACTTTCACTTTTACATTTCATTTATATTCAATGCAATGTTTTTACCTTTAATCATGATGTATGAGTATTTTTTAGCAAGATCTTTCTACTAGTTACACATAAGAAATTTTTCGAATACGTTTATACGAAGTAATATACGTAGTACAGAGAAAGTTATGTAATGTTGCAGAAAATCGATTACCGAGATTTCAACGGAAATACACGTCTTGGCCCTGAAATCGAAAAAAGTGTTGTTGTTGTTGTTGTTTTTCGTAACGTCCGTCCGTCTGTTAACACTATTAGCGCCTAAACCACACGTAGGATATGTTTCAAATTGCAGAAATCCCTCTCCATCTAGCTCTAATTGTCGCTTTAAGATTTTGACAAACAATCTTTAAAATTTCGGGGTACTTTACATGAAGACTCCCAGACATTTTTCAAAAATTTCAAAAAAAGCTCCAACTTTTTCTTTATTTTTTTTGTAAGAATATAGTAAAATACACTTATAAAGGTGGAATAGGTCCGATTTTTACAGTTAGTTCTAAATTTTCGAAAATTGCAAAAGTTTGGATTTTTTCGGGTTTTCCTTCAACAATAAAATTGAAGATAAAGATTTTTCCTTCAAATGAAATTTTGTAGTCCATAAATAATTCTTTCATTAAGCTCATGCACATATTTTTGAAAATGTTAGTAGTCTTTGTGCAATAGTGCGTGCAATATTTGCAATCTTAAAAAAATTACAAAAACAAAATTTTCTCATAAAGGCTCCAAATTTTTTCTTTAAATTTTTGGAAGATGTAGTGCCAAACAAACCCTATACGATGACATAAAAGTCATATTGCTCTATTCTTCTTTTTTTTTCAAAAATAACAAAAATTTAATTATTTTGACTTGTCTCTCACATCGGTAGTATTTACATTAGTGGCAATTTCTTAATTTGGTGAATATTATATTTATGCGTACATGTGCTTTAAATAATGTCAAATAAAGTTTCTAAAAACCAAAACTGTTTTCTGTAAAAAATAGCTCAAAATTTCGCATTATCAGAAACGCTCAAACACTATTTCCTCAAAAATGGCTCCAATTTTTTTCTTCAAAGTTTTCCAATGGATAGTGCTAATTGAACTGTTTAATTTGATGTTAAGTTATTTTGGTGTATTCTTTTGTTTATCAGAAATTACACAAATGTAATTTTTTTGAAATATCTCTCACGCCGTTAATATGAACGTATCTATCAATTTGTATACAGAATTAAATTTGTTAGTGAATGTGCTTTAAATGACTTCAAATGAAGATTTTCGAAACTTAATAGATTCCTGCAAAAAATAGATTCAAATTTCGCATTTACAGTAATGCTTAATCGCCATTTTTTTAACGACTTAAATTTTTTCAATGAAAATTTCTACTTAGGACGAGGTTTACTCTACTTCAATATTCTTGAAGAAATATTTTGGTAATACTATTAGGAAAGCAAAAGGTCGAGAAAATGTAAAAAAAATGGACTTTGGGTGACGATAGATGGCATCTGGCCAGAGAATGGAGCAAGACCTTAAACCAGACCCCACCAAAGAAATTAGAAAAAATCGAGAGAGTCTATGCTATTCTGTACGAGAAAGTATGTGCTATTCTGTAGCATCTTTAGTTAAACTTGTCCTCCTTATAATGTAGTGTAGGGAAAGATGTATACATATCCCCTCTTTACTTTTCCTCCCGATAGTATAATATATGGAGGAAAAGTATTGGAATCAACTAAGCAATATGATCTCGAATATCGATCGTAAAATACGTTATAAAAGTTCTTTCAGGAATAACTTCTCACACACGACGTCAGGATAAAGATCTATTAGTGATTTTCCAATGATGGTTAAGATTGGTGCTGGCGGAGAGGAAATATAAAATTTTGTACACGAAAATCAATTTGTATATATGAATGCATAGATGTGTCACGCATAACGCTGCTAGATTAGAAGCTTTTGAGCTGAAATTTGGTGAATACATCTGCAGTAAGATATAGTTGTGCTGTTCCGGAGGTCAGTAAGATATTTTAATTTTTGGGAATGCATTACTTGACTCCTCTACGACATTTTGAACATTTTCTGAAAAGTAGCTTCAAATTTTTTCTTGATTTTTCCCCTCGAAGTGCATTTGTAAGTATTGGATACTTCCGATTTTCATTAAAATCTCTGACATTTAAAAAACTACAAACATCTTTGTACTTATATCACTACGGAGTTTTGTTCTGAAAGAAGTTCGAGCTTTACTTTCAAACCAATTTTGCAATGTTTGCTTTAAATGAAAGGTGGCGAGTTCAAAACATTTTATCGCGTGCTATTATTAACCGGTTGTATAGTATAAATACTAAATTTCAGTAAAATTTATCAAAAGAACGCTAATCTTCCGTTATTTGTTCTTTATTTCATTGTGAGTTGTAATCTACTAAAAGCATTCGAAATTTCCTCTTCGAGAAAACATGTGAGTGTAAAGTTGTTTGAGATGCTAATACAGTGAGTTTTCTTTAGTTGGAAGAGTGTTTTTAACAAAGCTGCTCGAAACTTTAAGATATTTCCCAACTTTCCAAGCCATTTTTAGCTATATTGATTTTTGTGGCTTGAATGCTTCATAACTTTATTCAATTGCACGTCTTAAAATGATGTCATGAACTGTTATTAAATTTGAGTACTTGTTGAGTAACAACACTAAAAGGAGGAAATGTTTCGGTATACCGCGCATTCCCACTAGTTTAAATAGTAAAAACAATTCTAAACGTCTAGGTGACCTTAGTAGCCTTCTGCCTACTTGTTCTCCCAGAAGGCAATTTATACAAAAGCTGTAATCTTATGAGGCAGGGCGGCGCGGGTCCAGGTGGGGGAAATGCGCAAGGAAGGAGGGGGCGGAGCAGTGAGGCGGGGCCGTAGGGCGGGGCAGTTGGGCGGGGCAGTGGAGCGGGGTGTGATAGGCGGTCGGCAGGGCAGTGGGACGGGATGGAGCGTGGCGGGGCAATGAGGCGAGGACGAAAGGTGAGACGGGGGGCGGGGCGGGGAGGCGTCGTGGGGTGGGGTGAAGGGGGCGGTACGAGACGGATGATGGGTTGCGGACAACGGAATGGGGCGGGGCGGACGGGCGGAGCGGGCACAGCGGGGGTGCGGAGCGGGGCAGGGTGGCGAAACGGGCGGGGCGGCGGAATGGGGCGGGCGGCCGGCGGGTGGCGGTGTGGGGCGGGGTAGGGCGGCGGAGCGGGCGGGCCGGAGCGGCGTGGGGTGGCGTGGCGGGGCGTGGCGTGGCGGGGTGGCGGGCGGGGTGCCGGGCGGGGCGGCGGAGCGGGCGAGTAGGGTGGCGGAGCGGGGCGGGGCAGGGTGGGGCGGCGTGGCGGGTCGTGGCGGGGCGGGGCGGTGGAACGGGCGGGGTAGGGCGGCGGAGCGGGGAGGAGCGGGCGGGTCGGTGGGCCGTTGAGCGCGCGTTGCGAGAGGCCGTGCGGATGCACGCGCGTCCGCCGCTTCGCTTCGCGCCGCGCCGCGCCCAAGGCCGAGGCCGCGGCCGCGCGTGCTGGCTGGGGCGGCGCGGAGCGCGAGTGCACGTGTGCCACCCACACCGCCGGCCCACCGCGTGCCCGGCCCCGACAGTGCGACGCAGCCCGGCCCGTCGGCGCCCGGTGCTTCCCCGCGATGCGTCGCATGCGCCCACGCCCCCGCCCCCGCCGCGCCGCGCCGGTCCAGCACTCTGGGAGAACGGTGAGCTCCCAATTGATTGATGTTTCCGGGCGCACCAACTACTGCAATGATTCGTCTCGTAAGTGTAGTGCATGTTTATGATTGCGGGGAGGGGTTGCGGCAGTGATCTTTCTCCGCTGAATGGCGATATACGTCGACGACCTACACGTCAGCTTGCCGGGTTTTCTTCGGAGCACCGCCTCAGCCTGCATAAGCTCTATGCTACTGACTGGCGTCCCGACATTTCTAGTAGTGTAGTGCATGCAAGAGAAGGTATGTGTAAATAAGGAGTGAGGATAAGACAAGAAAGACAACGAAAATATCGCACGCGATCCATGGTCCATTTGTTGAGTACTGCTCTGGCATTCACCTGATGTTGGTCGGAGGAACCATGGAAAACTACAAACCAAAACGCCCCCTAGAATTCTCTTTCAGACAGCGGCTGATCTCGTCCGAGCTATCTACGAGTAGCTCGAGCACTCGTAGCTACGAGCAGTGGTGTCGAAAATCCTGTCACCATTGGGACAGGAACCCTAGGGCCTCCTGGTCAGAGGCACTGTAGTAACATCAATAAATGACCTTGAGCTACCGATTGACGTCGCAGTTGAATGTTCTTCAATATGACTTTTGGAAATGCAGAAACGTTGATCCAATAGCTTCGCTACCAAGATGCTTCTTCAAATTTTGTATTATATTAGACTGGAACATTTGTATGCTTTAGGAGGCATGGCGACATTTTACATTTTTCACCTGATACATACTTAAAAACGAGCCGCTTTTGCGAAGTTGCTCTTTATAAAAGACCTCATGTGTAGTTGCAATTTTTGTGTGGGTGAATTGCAATTTTTTATGAAAATTGATTCCTTTTGTTTCTTAGGATACTGCTCGGCATTCGGCTGGAACTAATTCGACAAACCTCAGAAAACTGCTAAACAGAGCAGTCATTGGGTAGAAATCTCGTTTAGACTCCAGCTGAATTTTGAATTTGCCATTTAGTCAGGCTTGAAAAGCCGCCACATCGTCAGAACTTCAATCCTAGGGCCTCCCGCTCAGAGTCGCTACATTGCTAATAGTTGCTGTCCATAGACAACTAAACCAGTTAAATGTGGTGAAAAAACCAACACTATTTATATATCAAGGACAGTCAAAACGTGGATATTGAAATTATTACGTAATGGAGAGAGTAATAAACGACCTATATGAGCACGGAAAATCCACATCTTTGGTTTCAAAAAGACCAAAACCAGTAAAAAAAAATCGGCACGTTTTCCTGAATAATTTCCATCGCAAAATGACGGGAAAAAATTAGTGTTTATCCTAAAGAATCGTTTTCGTTGAATTAAAACTGGTAGAAATGATACTTTATAATTTAATATAAAATTAGCAACTACTTTAATTACACTGCATTAATTGATATTGAGACACCAGAAGAAGGCCAATGAGCTATATTCGTCACAGGGACTCGTTTTTCTAATATTGAGGGGGTAAAAAGTTCAAAAAATCAGTTAAATGCTACATATCCTTGATTTATTAGAAGAATGTATGAAGTATGTACTGATTAAGATTGTTTATCAAATTGTTGACTTTTTTTTCATGAAGATGTTATTGACGACCATGAGATCTACATATTTCATTCATGAGATCTACATATTTCATTCATGAGATCTACATATTTCATTCATATATTTCATTTCATTCATATGTTTGAACGTCCCGCATGTTTAAAATAATTATGATTAAGGGAGTAAAAAGCTGTACCATAAACGCAGAACTGTGTAATACAATAATGTGCTGCTGTAAAAACTAAGTAAAAAAGTAAAAAATATAATCACATATAACTACTACTTGTGAATAACTTCCTTAAAACATGCAATTAAGATAGTAATGTTCATTATATCTTTATACCTTTTAGGCGATAAAAGTATTCTGAAATTTGCCTATATTTCAAGTTAATGACTTTTCTTGAAGGGTTTTAATCAAATTTTGAAAATTTAATGTTTCCTGAAAAGTATTTATTTTATCACAAAGAGTTAATAATTCAAACTCAAAAGGCGATACAATAGGAACATTTAGCGTAATATACTCATGTTTGTTGGTAAGACACGAATAATAAATTTAAGCATACAAATAGGATGTTGAGACTAGAAATAAAGAATTCGTAGAAAAAGAGAAATGCACAACAACTTTTAATTCTCATGGCACAGAAAATTCCATTCAATTCCCCTTAATCTTCGTTTTAAAGACGAGAAAAACATCATTTTTTAAATCGTAGATAATTTACAAACTTCGCATTTATTATCTTGGTTACGATCCAATTGTGACTCGTCTACTACCCGCAATATCGCTTTTCGCTCTATGCTCTTTGAGTATCGGTGGCTTTCTAGTGACGCATGCCACCCCAGGTGCATCGTTTCCGCATGCGCTTATCGGCGTGCGGCGGGCGTGCGCGTGCGCAGGCGCGGGTGACGCCTGCAGATTGCCGGGAGGGCATGGCGCGCGTGCGGCGGGCGTTTGCGCAACGCGGGATGCAGGTGTGCACGGTATCAAGGGCGCGTTATGGGCGATCGAACGCAGGGGCCACCAGCCCGCGATCCCCTTCAGAAGTCAAGAATCGAATCGCTGTCTGTACTGGCTCGACAGTGTGACGTCGTCGTGATGTGAGGGAAACACACACACACGAGTTTTTTTACAATTACTGTACGATATTTACTCCTCGGGAAACCACAGCAGTATATTTCCTTCTTTTTTAAATTTATTTTCTTCTTGTTCGGCAGTTTTCCCTTTTCAGAGGTTTGTATACCCACTCTCACAGAATATGGGCGATGCCTTGTGCGGCCAAATCTGGCTTTCCACAGCTTGGACAACCATCGCTGGACATGACCAATCCTGGCGTCGGGCGTATCCGCTCATATCATTGGCTTTTGCTCCAAGTTTCAGACACGTCCCCTTCCTCCTCAATATTTTCCTCCTAGTTATCTCAAAGGGGCGGAGCAATTTCTGAGTCAGTGACGCTGCCTCGCTAACGTGAGCAGGGTAACAGGAGAGGAGGGGTGAGAGGAAATGAGGAGTAACAGGAGAGGGCACAGAAACGAAACGGATTGGTGCGCGCGGGCGCGGGATCACTCCGCCATTTTGCACTGGACTTTGGGCCCCTGAACCCCGTGGACGCTGACAGACCAAGGGGCAGCGGGTCACGGGATGGGGCTGTGACATTTTTATCGAGTTCTTTAGCAGGAAAATTAACTCTAATTTATGGTATCTAATATTGTGGAAATTTGTGTCTGATTAAATTAATAGTATTGTAAGTTTTGTTTCTCACAAACTATTTTAAAATGCTAATGGTTCTAAAGCAAGGAACACTAATTATTACATAATCATTTTCGGGAAACACACAATATAATACATTTACATAATAGAGACATTTCTTATCAAACAAATTGAAATTCATGTTCACGTATTTAAAAACTTGTATTTTGACATTATTACGCCTTTATTAAGGAAATGCAAGCAATACACACATTTATTACGCATTATGAAAATGTAATCGCCCATTTTTCTATATGAGCAGGTGCATGCAAACAGTGATTTCGTTAATCAATTAAAAATCACTGCCGGGTGTCCCAAGTAGATTATCATTGCAAAATTGCTACTGTTATTGTTTAGACTATTTATAAAATTGATGCAATTTTATAGTGATAATCAGTAAAGGAACTGGGAACCTCTCATTAGAAATATTTCAAAATATAATTGTCTTATTCTTATATATTTTTCAAATGTTACTATTTTCTGTTACACTGCTGAGAAGATTATATCTATCCCTTCCAGTAATATTTTTATTTATTTATTTATTTAAGGTAATATACAGGCAACAGTACAAATCTGATATGGCCTGAATAGACGCTAACATAATTAATTATTTTCAACATATCCCTTGCATATATTAATAGCAAAAATTTTAATAATTGATATCTTTAATAAATAGCTAATAATATAAACAGCAAATTTTAATTCTTTTAATTTGTGAAATCTACACTGAAGTTAAATATTTTCTTAAATATTTTTGAATAACCACATAAAAAAGAATAAATTTGAAAACCTTAAAATGTTACGAATCAATGTAATTTTCTTAAAACGAGCTGTTAAAAAAAACAAAAACTTGTTTGAATAAACTTTAAAGAGATTAGTATTTAGTTAAAAATTTTTAATTCCAGGACAATTTTTAATTAAAATATTTAAACGGAACCCCATGTTTCGAATCGTATTTTTTTAATTTATTTTTTTAGAACAACCCAAATTCATTGGATACGTTACTTTGATGCTCAATCAAGAGTTCCTCCATTCCTTAGAGTGACTTGCGAACTCAACGCAAACTTTTAGTTTTGGACTCTTCTTTACAAATCTTAATCGCTGTAGTTATCCAGAAATCAGCCGAACCATGGCGGCAACTGATAACCTCCACAGAATTACATACAACCGCTCCTCCAGAAACAATTTCCGGAGCAAAGAAATCGAATTGGCTACTCAGGAATTCTTGAGAATTTGTTGCATCTCGTAAATATTATTTAAAGCAAGTACCATTAAAAATGACATTAAAATCTATTAAATCAGCAAAAATGCATTAAATAATGAAAAAAAGTAAAAAATGACTTAGTCGAAATCGACAAATGCAAAATAATGACCTATAAAAATGGGTCATTTCCTTTCTTCATAACATAAAATTAATTTCTGTACTAAATGGCATTGTTGAAAAGAAAAGAAAACAATCATCATTTTCAATAAAAATCCAACCCCTAATAAATCTTACATGATACAGTTAACTCTCACTGCTGGAAAGTCAAGTTAGTTTACAGTGATTTTGAGTGGATGAAGGTATGAGAGATCGGAAGGACTGGAAATTAAGGCATGGATGGGGAGGGGCAGGGGCAGGGTATGAAAGTGGAGAGATGGGGGAACTATTTTTTTTATGTTCGACATCTATCGAGCAAAGCATCGTAAATTTTGGTAAATGATTATTTCAACAGCAGTATTAATATATTTATTTATTTAATTCAGAAACAAAGCGTGGATATCTCCGGGTCTTAATATCAAAAATTCTTGGTTAGAAATTGAATGAGTGGTTAGACTTTATCGATGACTAACACACGTTTGTTTATGAGAATTTCTCTCATGTTCACTGTCCTGTTCTTTCATTCTAGTTCTAAATTTTAAATTTTTACAAAGAACACTTTGTGTATTCAAAACTAGAACCTATGTTTTAAATTTGTATTTTCGTCTCAAAATTTCTATCTCAAATCGTAAAATGTCAGGTACCACATTTATACCTGCATATTTCATTTCTATTTATCAAGAATACTAGAAATAGTTTGAACGAATAAAATGGAGTACGAGAATAGTAGATGATGTTTGAATTAGTTCCTGCTAAATTGTATTTATTTAATACCAAAATAGTGTGACTTTTCCTAAACTATGTGATTCAAAACATCTAATAAAAGTATTTATTTAAATTTGTACTGCAGTGTATTAGAAAATATATGTCAAAAATGCGTTTATTGAAATTGTATGTGTACCAGATTGTTAAATTGTTGTCGTACCAAATGACAAGAAGTCATTGTAGGGTTCTTAGACACAAACATTGTGTTAACGGGTTCTGTGTCTAACTTCCCACAACTACATCAACTATGATTTCAGTTAACAAGCTCATTGAGCTGTTGGGGTGGGGTCTGGAGCATGCTACTGTCCTGTGCTTTTGTGACAACAAAGACCTCTGTAGTTTAGGGCTTAGAATACACTCATAGCCCTTCTATTAAGCCGCAAACACTCCACTTACTTCACAAGTGTCTGCTTTGATGAAGCGCCCTGGAGAATAAAATTAGAATTATAGAAGATGTTCAACGAGGAAGGGGAGGAAGGGCTGCTTTTAATGACTGTTTTCGTAGAAGCGTTACATTCTATTCTCGTTCGAAAGATAAATTTTATGTTCTGTGACATTTTTATCTAGAAAATGTCAGTATTCATGTAAAGTGCGATAATCAACTCTAATATTGGAAGTTCAGTTCTGAAGGATTTTGAGTCGAAACTTCATTACAGCTATCAGAAATAGATGTATTCCCATATTAGGGCAAATTTACTAGAATAGGATTATTGTATATGCAAGAAATCTTTTAATCCGACATGCATGTTTGTAGACTAAAACTATTTACACACACAGTATGGAATACTGTAAGATACATTAATAAAAGATATAATGTAAATTATAAATAGATACATAATAACTGAATCCTTGTTTGCCCTTATTTTAAAAGTATATTATTACTAATTGCTTAGAGTTAATCACAATCTCAAGAATAAATCACACAAATTTCTAGGGAAATGACAGGGATCAAAATATTCATTTTTGCCCATTGAACCTGTAGTGAAAATTCCATAAAACCGAATTGATTTGGGGCAATTCCTTTTGCCCGATGTTCGTCAGACGTCCCGACATACATTTACGAGTTCTCATGAATCTGAAGCATATTTGTGCAAAGATTTCTTAAAAATCAAGGGCAAATGCCACAGGTATAACTATTGTATGAAATTTCCAATCAAAGGACACTGGTAAAAGGTGACAATTTTCGACACTCTACATATCCCTAGAAGTTTGTAAGTTTGATCCTTTTGCACATGTGCAATTAAAGACTTCAGCAGCACGCATTATCGTATCGTATTATTAAAATAGACAATGTATCTCTACAGAATTTTATTATACAGGATGTTATAATGACCATTTAATCTACTCTCCGAGCATGTAAAGTAAACACGCTCGGCTAAGATAAAAAATAAACTGCATTGAATTATTTAAATCTATGAAAAACTATGCATGAAAAACGTAGTCGGTGGTCATATGCATAGTAGAATAATGAATGATTTAGACATTTTAGTAAAAAAACAGTAAAAGAACTGTATGAGATATAAGGGGGAGCAAATCATCATTTGATTAAATTATTCCTCGGACACAGCTTCATATTCTGAATACTTAAAAATATAGGGCATAAAACAAGAATAATTTGAAAAATCGATGTACCAGATGTCAAAATATTACTATTTTGTCTCTTCTGAGATGGAATATGTATGTATTGCCCAAAGGGAATTATGTCTCGTCTTATACAAGTATGTTGGAAAGATCCCCTCCTACCCCTTGATTCCCATCTTTTTTACAATGAAACCTTCCAGCTTTCGGGATTAATTAAAGAAACAGTGAAATTTAGCTAGTTCATTTAAGATAGACAATGTACCCAGTTTAAAAATATCCTCACGTTCGAAGTGCTTAAAGTCATATCCTTTTTCCGTTTGATATGTCTTCCGAAACAGTCCAGCATTGTTCTTCGAGTTTCTGAACTTTTAATTTTTTCTGAAAAAGGTTATAGCCCATCGGCCACCACGAACCTGGAGGACTGGGATTTGTATTGCATTTTCATGACCACTATAACATAGTGTGTAATCGTCTTCGTCCAGCATTCCTTTTCCTGCCCACCTCATTTCTTGTAAAGCTGCTATAGAGATTTTATATTTAGCTAGTTCATTTAAGATAGACAATGTACCCAGTTTAAAAAATATCCTCACGTTCCAAGTGCCCAAATCATATCCTTTTACGTTTAATATGTCTTCCGAAAACAGTCCTGCATTGTTCCTCGAGTTTCTGAACTTTGATTTTTTCTGAAAAAGGTTGTTAGCCCATCGTCCACCCAATGAACTGGAGGACTGGATTTGTATTGGGTTAACTTCCTCGGAAGATTTCCTTCACTACGCTACAGAGTTCTCTCTACTCATGGCTTTATGTCAGAGATTTCCTTCCTTAGCCTTTGGCCTAATCCCAACTGCATGGTTTTCTGTCAGGGCTTTCCTTCTCTTAGCCTTTGGGCTAATCACTTTCCGCAAGGCAGCGGAGGCTGCAGTTTTTTGGCGATGTTAACTCGCCATGTCACTAGACTTTCATCGAACTTTTGTGATTTTTAATAAGTGCAGTGTCGCCACGGATACCACTCCCACACTCTGGTAGCTCAGACGCCTTGGTTCGGGGAGACTCCGATCTTGTCATCATTGCGTCTACTCTACATATCTGTAGACCGTTCTGCTATCCACCACCTTGCGGACCCGCCCAACAGCAGAGCCTTGCCTTTGCGATATTCGTGTTAGTATTCTCTACACTTCTTAGAGTATAGGGAATCAAAATACATAAAAACAGAAAATTGATATTTTCATCCAAATCAGCTCTCACCTGGTCCCCTAGAAATGCAGTATAAAGAAATAGAAATATATTTTTAAATGTATTATTATATACTTTTTAAGTTTTACAAAGTTCAGTTTATACTCGAGATTTGTGTTATTGGGTTAATATAAACTTAATGATAATAACTCAAGTCTAAAACTTACATTATTTTTTGCGGGAGGAATTCTTTATGGGGAGATTTCAGGGAAGTTACATTTCGGAAAACTTTGTAAGGAAGGTAAAGAAGGAAAATCTATTTTTAATACGGATATCATGGGTGGATTTCGGCCTAACCGGAGGACGTATTCTGGTGATTTGAAGTAAACTATGGGAAAACGGTGGGAGAGATACGTGATGTGGATTTTATAGTTTCGAGTTGGATTCCATTCATTGTTGGTTGAAATAAACCATGGTGCATTTGTAATTGTACCGAGAAAATGATTTTGAAGGAAGTGGAAATATATATTTTATTATTGTGCGAAGTAATAAGAAAGTAACTCGTAGATACAACACATGTTACATGGACATGGTGCTGAAACGTCTTGAAAATGCAGTTCATTTCACCAAAGTTGACAAGCTGAGCTATTGTCGTCAACAACGTAGTCTCAAAATATTCTTATGACTTGTGCATCCAGAGTTCGATCACAAAGTTTTTAAGACCATTCTATGTTAGGATATCGCTCCGTAGCATCTGGCTAGGAGGATGCTTTACCAACTGACTACACAGTCAATCATTTTATCAGAAGTGGCATTTTTTGGACGAGCGGGCTAAAAACCATTCACTAAAAAGAGTCTCCTCACAGTTGCACTACCACTTTCACACAAGAATGTTCCTCTCATTACATTTTTATATCAATGGATGATGATCCGCGATTTTTCAAACCAAACGCCTCAACATTCTGTCTTGAGATGAGGTTGAAAGAGCTTACCACCGCTTCTACTCTTCTTGTAAGAAATACGAGTTCCTGTAAGAAGAGCCTTTTTGTCAACACACGCGAAATTGATGTCTGAGCACAATGAAGCGAGAAGCTATTTTACGGATCGACTGATCCTCCTGAACAAAGCATCAACTACACTCTTCTTCCTGAGCTTCTACTGCACGTATTCACATTATGTGCACCCTGCAAGGGTAGGTAAAAACTGACAGCAGGTATAACGCTGTCACTTTATTCCTGAAGAAAGGGCTAATCCAATACCTGACACTCGTTATACAAACTGAAGAAACGTTGAAAAGTTTTCGTAGGCAAGATAAAATGCTCTATAGGTTTTGAGAGGAGTTTTGGGATTAAGAAAATACAGAATGCCAATTTTCTTTGGGTGTTTTTTTAACATTACTATATATTTTCTAATAGTTTTGAAAGTGTTGGCAGAAGGCTTATTAGTCTATACTTTTCTGCCAATATATGTTGTTAATGTTCTTGGTTTAGCGATCGGAATTGTGTTTGATTTTCTCTACACTATAAGGAAATAGTCTATTCCGAGATAGATAGATAGATAGATAGATAGGTAGATAGATTTATTAAGTTCCTTGAGCTAATCCTCGGTGGCAAACATTATTACAACTAGATATACGACAATTACAAACTATTACGAATATTTACAAATATAATGAGAGAGAAAGAAACGAGTGAAATTACAAATGTTACTTTTATACGCGATTACGGGTTTGAGGAGGAGTTTTAGTACCGTGTTGCTAATTTGATCAGGTACGGGAGCTTTTCATGGAGGGGGTAATTATTTGATTCAGCCCACGGGGAGCTCACTGATCAGCGTGCTCGCTGCCATGACGCTATCCCGGGTTCGATTCCCGTCGGGGCAGATCATTGTGTGCGCTTTCCTTGCAATGTCCTGTATCTCTTGCCGGGTGCCGATGATAATGCGCACTTCTCAGACTGAGAAGACCAGAATACGACGTAGGGATATCTATGCGCCAACCGCATTAACCCAGGGTTGTCAACTGGCGGCCAGATACCATTTATTGTAAGGAGATTATTAGTCAAAAGCGAAAGTCCTTTCATCCATGTCGAGCGAGAACTTTGTGCACCTAGCGCACGAGCTCACTGGATCAAAGCTAACCTTTATTGTACAAATAGATTAAGTTTAAATTTAAAGAATTATTTTTCAAGTAAATTCAGAAATTCGAAATCATCGCAATATATTTCACTGCGTTGTGTGGTACCAGACTAATTTGTTGTTGACTGTATTGCATAGTACGAACTGATATCACGCATGGTTCCATCCCCTCCTCCCCCTGTTCAGAGCAGCTGGGGAAAGTGATCAACTTTACGGGGTAGTCAGGTGTGGATCTCCCAAGTAATGAAAATATGGCCCGCAATCATTTTAAAGGTTATAGTTGTGGTCCTAAGTTGAACACCTCAGCCTTAACCCATGGTCACAAGTCCGGGACGCCGCCAATGGTGGGCCTTGGCCCCATAAGAAGCTGTTGTAACGTTGTAGCATTTTATTCATCTGACTGCACAAGGCGTGAGGCTGACGAGTGGGAGGGGTTCGTCCAGGCGCCGGGATGGCGGGGCAACCGGAGCTCTGTTGCCTTGGGAGGGTGCAGGCGCCGGGGCGAGTCTGGGATCCTGGGGTCAGCTAGCAAGAATGATGTGTACGACATTTCGGCCTACAGCTGGCGGCGGCCCCATGTTTGCGACCGAACCCTAAAATTCGAGACAGGAGAGCGGCGGTAAGGGTTACGTGACCCTCGCGATAGGAGCTAGTAGAGGACACTGATCCATTCGAGTTTGAGACGAATCGCGGTACGAAGACACTTTCGTCACCCGTGAGGAGGTAATCGCAGGCTTGCCAGGTTGGCGTTTGCTACGGGACGGAGGCCAGGAGCGGCGGTAAGGGTTAGCACGCTGGGGTACTCTGGATCAGGCTGGGGCGGCTTGCCTCAGGAAATATACTATCCCATGACTTCCATCCGATACACCAGTAAAATACCTTGGGGTTCATATTGATAGCAAGTTAACTTGAAAAAGCACATTGAGTAATAACCAATGCACCATACGCAAAATATCAAAACTATACCCATTAATTAACTTCCTCTCAGCCTTAAATTTCGAATGTGCTATCTTAATATTTAAATCTATTATTAGACTATCACTCACATATGCCTCTCCGGTCTGGAATAACACAACTAAAACCAACATTGAAAAACTCCAAATAGTACAGAACAAATTTTACGAAAATGTGCAAGGCTCTTGGTTCATATCAAATACACATATTCAAAGGGAACTTCAAATGAACCCTTAATTAAACATATAAGAAAAAACTGTACAATTTTTACTCTTCTTTCATCCTCTCCTTGCAGTACAAAATTCGCAATGGGAAAACTTTAAACAATCCCAAAAGAATTCCCTCATAGTATGTATAGAGTGTATCTAGATTTAAGAATGTATGATATATGTAAATTTGTGTATGTATGTCAAATTGTTTAGTTGTATTAAAAATATAAGTAGTAAATCCTGTAGCTACTACTAAGATATAACGTGAATGCCCAAACGTTATGTATTAAAAATAAAAATGTACCTCGCTTGCACAAAAATGGGCGATGTCCTGAGCCCAACATTACCAGAGTTTTCCCACCCCTGCCCCGCCCTGCGAAATCGAGCTGACCAATCCGCATTAGCTTCATTTCAAGGAGGCGGGACTATTCATCTTGAACATTACAAAATGGCGGTAATCGCGAGTTATATTATAGTAGATATTTGAATATAAATATTAAATCAACCAAGAGTTTTACATAAATTTTTGTATATAATTTAATTACATAAATAAAGGCATGCAATTTCCAGTAAAACATATTTTTAAAAATGTTTATAAAACGGTTTTTTTGCCAAAATAACACTGACAAGAGTATTAAGCCCATGTCTACATTTCGTCGTTTATTATTGTCATATTTAATATAAAATGCAAATAATTTGCATTGTATGCATTGTCAACCTAGTTATTTTATTAGAAAAATTAATAACATAAAGAAATACGTTTTAGAGTCAGTTTCACAAACACGTCGCTGAGATAGCAGCTTTCAGTTGTGAAATACTTCATCATCAATTTCTCAGATGACCCAATTAAAAAATACTATATGGTCGGACAAAATTGTAATAAAATAGTTTTTATATAAAATTAATAAA
>CAXIVR010000004.1:104345592-104463057 GCA_964035755.1 Teleogryllus oceanicus | reverse complement strand
CATGGTTAATTTTAAAATAAATAAATATGTTAATTTAATACTGAATAGTAAACCCACACTAACATATTCACTGGTTCAATAAGGTTCAATTTATAATTCACAAAATGTTCTTTCAACAAAAGGACTGGCATCAGTTGAATAAGGTAGAAATGAAAGAAGGGATGACACAAGACGTCGGACACCAACCCGAGCGTCACCAGTACTGAACCGCGGTCGCAGCGCCTAACGGATTCCCGTCGTTTGTGAAGCACATTCAGTGCGACCACAGAGTGGGAGGGGTATGGAGGGGGGGGGGGGGTAGAGGGAGAGGGGGAAAGAGGAGGTTGCTTCGCGCCTGCCGAGCGCGAGACCCAACGCCATTCAATTTTGTAGAAGGTTGGGCGGCTGCCGGGCCGGGGCGGGGCGGGAGGTGGAGAGGGAGGGCGTGCAGAGACGGAGGGCGGGGCGGAGCGGGGCGGAGGGGCGGAGCGGGCGCGGGAGCGGGCGGAGCGGGCGGGCAGGGCGGAGCGGGCGGAGCGGGGCGGAGCGGGCGGAGGGGCGGAGCGGGGCGGAGCGGGCGGAGCGGGGCGGAGCAGGCGGAGCAGCGGAGCAGGGAGCGGGTGTAACGTTTCAACTTCGTTGGCGGATTTGCCAAAGTTAACATGAGATGTAAACAAATTTGGAAACATTGTTAAAGGTTACGATAGTAACAGAAAGTATTGATATGATAATAGAAAAGGTTGAGAGATTGAAAGACGAAAAAGATGTTGATAAAAAATTGGAACTAGGAATTGTATGAATTGTATGTAATTCTGAAAGTTTAAATAAATTGTTATTTTAAAAGAAAGAATCTATCTTATATGATATCTGAAAGTGAAGAATGTCAAAGAACTATAAAAGATACAACATAATAAAGGGATGTTGTATGGACATATAAAGTTGTAACGGCCAGTTATAAAGGCAAGGTAACGTGGACGTTACAAAATTGGTGGCAGCGGTGGTACGACGTGGAAATTGTTAGAAGAAGCGGTGGTACGACGTAGAAATTGTTAGAAGAAGCGGTGGTACGACGTAGA
Source organism: Teleogryllus oceanicus (assembly GCA_964035755.1). Taxonomy (NCBI): domain Eukaryota; kingdom Metazoa; phylum Arthropoda; class Insecta; order Orthoptera; family Gryllidae; genus Teleogryllus; species Teleogryllus oceanicus. The sequence goes on along the minus strand of CAXIVR010000004.1, from coordinate 104,462,002 downwards.
AATTGTTAGAAGAAATGGTTGCAACAACTTGGTGGAACAACGCGGTGTGCCTGGATTTGTAGTTCGCGGGAAAGAGTGTTCAAAGAATCAGTGTTGGTTGCTGTGGTTGGTAATCAAGACGTATTAATTGCAGTGGTGGTTCTGCGTGGAGTGAAACATTATACGAAGGGAGAACTGTGGAATGTTTTAACCATATCTGAAGATTTTGAAGAAGCCTAGAAACTGTCAGATTGAAACTGGTGGTTCTGCGTGGAGTGAAACATTATACGAAGGAGAACTGTGGAATGTTTTAACCATATCTGAAGATTTTGAAGAAGCCTAGAAACTGTCAGATTGAAACGTGAGTGACAGCTGATGTGTGAAACGGGTATTCAGATAGATTAATTTAAGTGTTTTTCCCTTGTCGAACTGGTCAAACAAAGATAATGGCTTTTTAAACAAATGTAAGAAAAGTCAATTAATCAATTTAGCTAGGGAATTGAACTGCGAGGTTTCGGAGAAAGAAACTGTTAAGAATATTATAAAAAAAATATCGGAAACAGAGGATTATGATGAAACTATAGTAAAAGAGATTTTAGAAACGGTAAGGTTGGAGGAAGAGGATAGATTACAAAGGGAGGAACGAGAAAGGGAGGATAGATTACAAAGGGAGAAACACGAAATTGAAAGGAGGAACGAGAAAGGGAGGATAGATTACAAAGGGAGGAACGAGAAAGGGAGGATAGATTACAAAGGGAGAAAAACGAAATTGAAAGGGAGGATAGATTACAAAGGAGAAACACGAAATTGAACTGGAAAAAATTGATTTGGAAAATGTAAGGTGATGTCGAGAAATACTTGAAACAAATAATATAAATAATGAAGGTCAATTAACTCAGGGATTACAAAGTAAAATTCCTTGAAACTCACATAGTGCATGAAACATTTTCAATCAAATGAAAATGATATTTCTTTATACCTTCAACAATTTGAAAATTTTGCTTCTGCTGATGACATTTCTAAAGACCAATGGGACCTTTGTTAATGACACATTTGCAGGACATGATGCGGAATATATAACGAGAGAAATGGTAGGGAAGTAAAGATTATGATGAAATAGTGAAAATATTATTAAGTAAGTATAAAGTAACGCAGAAAAATTACGACAGAGATTCCTTTCGATCAGAAAAACACAGATAAAACGTGGAAAGATATTGCTTATGAGCTAAAAATAAGTCTTAATGTTGGTTAGAAGGCGTAAATGTATACTCATTTGAGGAAATAAAGGAATTACTAATAACGGAACAAATAAAACGATGCGTTCCGTTTGTAGTTAAAGAGCATCTAGTTAGCAAATGGACTAAATATACAAAACCTCGTGACATAGTTGAAGAATTAGAAAATTATGACATCACTAGAGAAAATTTTAAATTGAAGACTTGTGATCAATATTTACTAGAACAAAAAAATAAGATTTATAAATCAGCTGATACTACCAAATTCTATGAGAAATCCAAAATTCAAAAGGAAAGTAATAAAAAAGTTGATACAAAACAGGAAATTGAGGAAGGATTCGAAGAAAGGAAAGAAGTACACTGTTATTTTTGTAACGGTATAGGACATATAAAACCATTTTGCCCAAAATATAAAAAAATGGTTGAAAAGAATATAGGATCTGAGCACGTTAATTGTTTAAAACTTCCAGTAAAGATTTATTAGCACCTTATACGTTCGAAGCTTATATAAATGGAAAAAATTGAAAATTTTGGTGATTCCGGTGCTTCTATAGATTTAATAGGAAGAAAAATGTTAGAAAAGAACATTATATTGAGAAAGTGTCTGGGTATGTACTCCTTAACAGAAAATCCCATATGTTTGCCTGTAGCAGAAGTAGAAATCTGTGGGATAATTTGGGGAAAAGGTTTATGGAAAAGCGGTAGTAGTTTCAGATAAGTTAGACAGAGATGAGTATATATTAGGAAATAAAACTGCAAAATTGATAAAAGAATTGGATAGAGATCTTAGAGATGAAATTAACGTATTAAACGTTAATGAAGGAGAGGAATGTCAAAATAATAATGAAATAGAAACGAACGAAGAGTCTGAAGAGAATGAAGAACCCATGGAAACAGAAAATCAAAAGTATGATAGAGATGACAAGAATAAACATTTCACCAAATTTCACGAAGATAGAGCTGTGAAAGAAAAGGATTCTGAACCATCTGTTTGCAAGACTTCAATTGATTTGAAATGTTTATCTTTGAAGGATGAAGTCAAATCTGGAGAAGAACAGATTATTGAATTGAAGGAAAGAGTATCGGTTTTGGAGGAAGAAATAGAGAACAAGAAAACATTACTTGTTGAGAAAGATAGTATGTTAGCTAAAAGGGAAATGATAATCGGTGAGGATAATAAAGAAATTCTTGAATTAAGGGACGAAATTGCTGTCAAGAACCAGAATCTTGATGAGAAAATAAGAGAAATCAACAAATTATCTGAAACAATCAATACGTTTCAAAAAGATAACTTTGATAATGAATGCAAGATATTGTATTTGCAAAATGAATTGGAAAATCTTCAGAAATCAATTAATGTAGAACGTGAGTCTTTCAGGAAAGAAATTGAGGAGAAAGATGCGAAACTTCTAGATACTGAGAGTAAAGTGATTTTTTTAAAAGAAGAAATAATTTTGAAAGATGAAGAACTTTCGTCAAAAGTGGCAGTAGTTTCCGGGATCACTGGTACTGTTCAAAGGATACGTGATGATAATTCTGAATTGCAGAAAAACATTAATTCCTTGCAGGGGAAATTGAATTCTGTCAATAAAGTTTATAGTCATAAATTGGAGAAAGAGTTAACTCTCAAATATATAAAAGAAAAAACAAATGAAATTGTAAAATTTTAAGATGGAGTTTGATATTTCAAGCACATAACGTTCAGATTCAGCATAGACATGGAAAGGCACATGGAAATGCCGATTGTTTAAGTAAAGGTTCCGCAAATTCATTTCCGGACTAATCTAGTTGTCATAAAATAAAAGTTATTATTGTATATTAAATTTTAGACTTTGATTATAAGATTTATAAATTTTGGCACCAAGGTGACCAAAATTCTTGAAAGAGGGGAGGTGTTTGTAACGTTTCAACTTCGTTGGCGGATTTGCCAAAGTTAACATGAGATGTAAACAAATATTGGAAACATTGTTAAAGGTTACGATAGTAACAGAAAGTATTGATATGATAATAGAAAAGGTTGAGAGATTGAAAGACGAAAACGATGTTGATAAAAGGAGATTGAAAAGACGAAAACGATGTTGTATGGACATATAAAGTTGTAACGGCCAGTTATAAAGGCAAGGTAACGTGGACGTTACACGGGCGGAGCGGGCGGAGCGGGCGGAGGGCGGAGCGGGGCGAGCGGGGCGGAGCGGGGCGAGCGGGGCGGAGCGGGGCGGAGTGGGCGGAGCGGGGCGGAGGGGGCGGGGCGGAGCGGGCGGAGTGGGCGGAGCGGGGCGGAGGCGGGGGGCGGAGCGGGCGGAGTGGGTGAGTGGGCGGAGCGGGCGGAGCGGGGCGGAGTGGGGGAGTGGGCGGAGGGGGCGGAGTGGGCGGAGGTGGGCGGGAGGGTGGGAGTGGGGGGAGTGGGCGGAGTGGGCGGGCGGGGTGAGGGGTGAGTGGGGCGGAAGGGGTGGGGAGTGGGGGAGTGGGGCGGAGTGGGGCGGAGGGGGCGGAGCGGGGCGGAGCGGGGCGGAGGGCGGAGTGGGCGGAGTGGGGCGGAGCGGGGGGGGAGCGGGGCGGAGCGGGGCGGAGTGGGCGGGAGCGGGGCGGAGTGGGCGGAGCGGGGCGGAGTGGGCGGAGTGGGCGGAGGCGGAGGGCGGAGTGGCGGAGCAGGGAGCGGGGGTGAGCGGAGTGGAGCGGGGCGGGCGGGGCGGGGCGGAGGGCGGAGCGGGGCGGAGCGGGGCGGAGCGGGGCGGAGTGGGGCGGAGCGGGGCGGAGCGGGGCGGAGCGGGGCGGAGCGGGGCGGAGCGGGGCGGAGCGGGGCGGAGCGGGTGTGGCGCATAGGGAAGAACTTGGGAGGGGAGAGCCAAAAGGGAATCCGGTGGCAGAGCCCTGGGATTCTCGTGAGACGGAGGAAGAGTTGGGGGAGAACATCTTCGAATCCATCCCTCGACGGAGCAGAATATAATACGACACCCCCAAGCGCAGGGGAGAGCGCCTGCCTTCACTTCGCTCCCCGCATCTCCCCAGCAAAAGTCAACCTCAACTCGACCAAACGGATCTGAAAAGGGGAAGGGAAAATAAAATAGACTTCTATGCCGAAAAGGAGATTTCATGAAGTCGAGGGCATGTTTAGCTTCTTTGCGGTGGTATAATAAAAAAAAAAGATAGAAAATTGAAAGTTGAGCTCGATACCTTGAACTAAGAACATAAAACTATGACAGACAATATGATCATATGATAGGCGAGGCATTTAATATTCTACTTTGCACAAATGCAAGAGTAGCGGAATCAATTTATTTACATTATTGGCAATTTAACAAAGCCTCGAAGCAGTACCGTTTAAAAATAATGTAAAGAAAGACAAAAAAATTCGAGATTTAAAGTTGGAGTATATTTTGTCAAGTTATGAAAAATTTCAGTGTATAGCCTGGGATTTCTGTTTCCGCCGGCGCCCGGCTGATAAAATCGCGCGCAGAGAGTAGGCGTTTCTCCGTGACGCACGAGGTTAGTAAGTCGGCTGTAGCCACCTCCGCCATGTATTTTCGCCGACTTTCCTCCGGCGGACCGTGAGCGCCAAGGCAACCGTAAATTCCGACGGCGCCGGAGTTCTCAGGCGGCCGGCCAGGCCGCGCCAGGGGGCCCAGCGGCGGCGGCAGCGACAGTGATGGCAAATTTTACCAAAACATCGATACATGGGGCCACAACGTTGCCAGAATTTTCGACACCAGCTTTTCAGCTAGGTCGAATACAGTCGCTGTCTGGAGGAGAATTCTAGCGGCCGGTTGCTCTGATCGCTAGTGTTACGTGGTGTCTCCGATCAACACCAGGCGAATGTCGGGGCAGTACCGTCACAAACGGCCACGGACGCGCGCTGCTATCTCTCTTCTCTCTCTCTCTCTCTCTCTCTCTCTCTCTCTCTCTCTCTCACACACACACACACACACACTTACACTAACATGCACTACACTACCACACATGCCGGGAGACCGGTCGAGAACTTAGAAAGTGTCCCGGCTGGGGCGGTATATTCTATTTCACTAAAGTTCACTCAATTGCACTAAAATCGATGTTTTAATTATAAACTAATAAGCATGCTACTTTTCAATCCATTTTCAATTACATTGCGTAAAAAGGGATATATTTGTTGTGGTTACCAGCATGATAATAGTATGTTAATAAAAATTATTGTCGAATGTAATGAATAAAATGAACAATAAAGAACATCGTGATTAGCTACTTTCCCCCTTAGACACTTCCATTCGTACACCATCAAAGTAAAATCATCTAAAATTCCCTCAGATTACACAGGTGAAATGAGCAGCTGATAAAGAAGATTGCGCAAAACAACGATATTGCTGGGGATTACTGCTACTCTACAACGTAATTTTTGGAAAAAAATTTTAAAAAGGATGTTTTTTTGCCATCCCTAGGAGGCGGCGGGGCGGTGGCGGTGGCGGTGGCGGTGGCGGTGGCGGTGGCGGTGGCGGTGGCGGTGGCGGGGTGGCGGCGGTGGCGGTGGCGTGGCGGTGGGGCGGTGGCGGTGGCGGTGGCGGTGGCGGTGGCGGGTGGCGTGCGGTGGCGGTGGCGGTGGCGGTGGCGGTGGCGGTGGCGGTGGCGGTGGCGGTGGTGGCGGTGGCGGTGGCGGTGGGGTGGCGGTGGCGGTGGCGGTGGCGGTGGCGGTGGCGGTGGCGGTGGCGGCGGTGGCGGTGGCGGTGGCGGTGGCGGTGGCGGTGGCGGTGGCGGTGGTGGCGGTGGCGGTGGCGGTGGCGGTGGCGGTGGCGGTGGCGGTGGCGGTGGCGGTGGCGGTGGTGGCGGTGGCGGTGGCGGTGGCGGTGGCGGCGGCCGTGGCGGCGGCCGTGGCGGCGGCCGTGGCTGCGACTGGGGTGTAACGACGACTGCGATGCTGTGCGTGGCTCGCAGGCGCCAGCAACTGCCACGGGAATACCTCGAGACAGCGCACGGCTGGGGATGCTCATGGCTTGATGAGGCGAGGGAAGGGCCACTGAGGGGCGAAAATGGAGCACCGGGGAAGGAGGGGGTGGTGAAGAACAGGGAGGTGGAGATGACGATGTCGGGGGAACAGATTGAGGGGGCGGAGGCGAAGATGGAGGCGGTGGTGACGGCGACGGAGGTGGTGGAGGCAGGGTTATAGGCAAAGGTGGGGGCAGAGTGGCGGAGAAAGTGGGGACGAACGTGATGTCGGTGGGGAAGATGGGAACTGCTGCAAAGGCAGGAGAGGAGCGGACGGGCGGGGGAGGGGCGGGGGCGGGAGTGGAAGCTGCAGCAGGGGCGGAGGCAGGGGTGGATTGGATGCTGAGTCTCTAAGACGAAGAGGGGGGCGGAGGCAGGGGGGACTGGAGTGGGGTGTCTCTAAGACGAAAGGGGGCAGTGATAGGGAGGTGGCGAGGGCAGAGTGGCGGAAAATGCGAGGACGAAGTCGGTGAAGAAAATGGGGACTGGAGCACAGGCAACGAGGCAGAGGGCGGATTGGGGACGAGAACGGAAACAGTAGCAGGGAGGGAAGTAGAGGAGAATTCTAAAGGGGAGTTAGGTAGGGGGGAGAAAGCAGGGGAAGACGGGGCAGGGGGGAAAGGGCGGGGCCGGACGAAAGCGGAGACGGAGGCAGGAGAGGAATCCAGAGGGGAGCGTAAGGCGAAGGCGATGGTGGTGGCAACTACACAGCCAGAGGCGGCGGCAGAGTGAAGGAGAAAGCGGTGTCGAAGACAGTGGCAGTGACGATACGGAGACGTGAGCGGAGGCAGTAGCGGGGGGCGGCAGCGGGGCGGGTGGAGTTGTGGACGGAGGAGGCGGGAGGGCGAGTGAGGCGCGGAGTGACAAGTGCTGAGGCGGCCGCGGGGCGGAGTCAGCGCAGCGCCAACCGCTGAGGGAGGCGGCGGCGGCGCGTAACTCACAGCGGAAAGCCGAGGCAGCGCTACGCACAGGAAGCCCGGGGCTGCGAACAGGCGGCGGAGATAGAGGTGATGTGTTGCGAGACGTCAGGATTAGGGGAGCGGAAAACGGCAAAAGAAGAACATCGAATAAAAGGACCCGGAAAAGGAGGAAAAACCGATATAAAAAGCAGAGAAAGAAAGTATGAGAAGAGAAAAATGAAGAACGGAAGGAGATGAGAAACAGGGTTGAGAAGAGAGGTAGTACACAGTGATGAATGGAGAGGGGGTAGCCGCCGAGAGTGAAGGTGCGGTGTGGTGGGCGGGGTCAGAAGGGGGCGTGGCGAGGCGGGTGAGGGTGGCCCCGACGTCTAATCCGCCTGAGCCGCTTTGGGCGACGTGTCCGCCGCCCCACCCGCCCCCGCCCCGGCGAAGGAGCGCTGCCGGCAGGCGGAGTTGTCGCAGATTAACTTGTCCCTGGTTATCATGGCTGCGTGCGGGACGCGAGATGTACCGGGACGTCACGTAACAACTTCTGCAGGCGCTGCCCTGCCCGTGGGTGTCGCTCGACGGAAGACCAGAGTGGGAAACTGCTCCTGGGGGCGGGATTTCCTAGGGATTTCCGCGTACAATTCGGAGGGTGGCGACGTAATCTATCTCTCTTTCGTGCGTTGGTCATTGAAGAACATGGCAGAAGCCTCTTATACGCATTTTATTCCAGGTTTTGGTACTCTGAATTAAATTCAAATTAACAGTTATATTATTGTGCAAATTAACACATTTAATAAAGTTAACACTAGTACACTTAGGTCGTTATGTAACATTCTGAATGTAGCAAAAAAATAGAAAACAAATGAACTCATTTTTACTTCTGTGAAATCATTCGTCGAACTTTGAAAAAAGAATTGTAAGGAGATCCTGCTGATATTGTATTAAGTGATTGCAATAGCTGTCCCGTTCGACTGCTGTGAAAGATGGGTGTGGATGTGGGTCAAGGGATAAAACGAAGCCTATGAAATGAGATTTGTGGATAACGTTAGGTTTTACTTTGAGAAATTGATGACTTTCGAAAGGAATTAAATATGCCAAGTACCTTAGAAATAATAAAACCATAATTGAGAGAATTGGGATGGAAGGACAATGTAATGCGTAGCCAGATAAAAGACCGAGCAAAACAACCAAGCAATATGAACCGAAAAACGGAAGACTATTTCAACTAGATTTAATATAAGATAAAGAGAATATTATCTAGAATGAGATATATTCAATTGCTGTGCAATTACATTAGTAATTCAATAATAATCATTATGATTTATGATATTGGATGAATTCTTTCTTGTTCTTTAATAAATTATTTTCTGTACACTACAAGTTAATGACTGAAAATGCAAGCTTTTATTCAACTGCGCATTTGCACTGTACTCTCTGTCAATCACACAAAGTTGTTTTGTGATTCCATTTGCATATTACTGTTTAACTCGTGTACATCGAACTCGCTTCCGTCTTCGTTATTCCACTTAGAACTATGACCTTTGTTATCACAGCGGCAACTGACATATGTTGCATTACTTATCTAGACATTTGGGACATAATTGCAAGTGAGTTATAATGTACGAGTAGTATTATATAAATAATGCCGGAACATACTTTCGACAGTCTATCAAACATCATATTGGTGGTGGTGTTTATTCTCGCACTTAAAAAAAAAGTCAGGTCAGCGGATGTTCGGACATGTGATAACGAATGACCTTCAACAAGTAAGAATGGCTCAGGATATTGCAAAATTCGGTGACGCATTTGGAGTACGTCAAATTCAGTCCATTATGACATGGTGCGTTTGGAAAGAGGATTCCGAGAGAGACTACGATATTTCTTAAATTAAAAATTAACTTCGAATACAAAGCAACCACAACAAAAAAATATTTCTCATTGATGATTTCAATACGAAATTCAGTGTTTATAAAATTAGTTTGCATAAAAAGTATTCGTATGGGAAATTGATATTTCAATTTTCGTTACTTACCATGTACAACAATCATATACTACGTGCGAGTTATATTGCTGCCCACACAGCGAAACAACTCGGAAACAAAAGTTCATTCAATCTGCTGAATATTCACAGCAATTCCTCCTGGGTGTAGAACAGTTACTCGCTATTATGTTCTCCAAGCGGCATTGTGCTCGAAACTACCCCTCCCGCACAGTAGCAGTGGAAAAAAGAAAATCCTTAATTAATCCTGCGTTCGTAACACGATCCCTAATTAAAACTTCCCAAAAGGGCAGCCGTCGAACACTCTCCCGAAGGGCAGGAAAATTTACGAGCAGGAGGTACCAGTGAAACAATTGAATGCGTTTGTGCCTGGGAAGGAAGACCTCCATGAGCGGATGAAGGTGATATCCCCGTTCGGCGCAGTAGTCGGAACTAAAAAAAACTGTTGTTTCCATTCCTTGTCTGCACAATAGAAGCTGTCGACATTATTACAAATGTACTAAAGAAAACTGCCAAACGTAAAACTGGACAACAATTGAAAATGTAAATATTACGTTTAATTTAGGACATTTTCTTATTGCTGGATTACTGATCTAATTTATTGGAATGGTATTCTTATCTGACGCTTTAGATAATCCCGTTTTTAATAACGTAGATTATATGCAGGAGTCAAAGAGCAAAAGAAGTTTAAAGACAAATCGTGTTACGAGACGACGAGGGCAACGAGAAACCGTTTCTCGCCTTGATAAATACACAATTTAGATACTGTAATGGCGTGGAAGATGAAATAATTTACGAACTACTAAATATGACAAGGATTTCACAAACGACAGTAGCATAAAAGGGTATTCAAATTGTTACTAAAGAGAAGGTGATCTGTGTAGTGGGGACTGAAAAGAGAGAGGCAGGCATATCGTTTTATCCCGCGTTGGCAGGCATATCCGCTTTATCCTTTGCCCTAGCTTCCATACTTCAGTCTAAATTAGCATTTTTTACGATTTTTCTCCACCTTGCATGTATCTCCTCACTGCTTGTAGGAATCTTAAACATCTTGAAAAGACACTTACTTCTCACGTTTGCACTCAAGTTAGAGCTCAAAAGCTTCTAATCTGAACTACGCATGAAACACATATCTATCCTCACTACCATCCATTAAAGACATCACGGTACAATCCACATTCCATCTCACGGATCGTAAATATTGATTTTACCTCTGAAATCTCGAAACGAATTTTTGGACCACATAAACGCTTTTCTATAACTTGTCGCCGAGAAAAATAACAGGTTATAAACGGCTACAGGTTACTTTAGAATTAATACTAGGAAAAATACCACGCAGAAAATTGGAGCATTCACCAATTTGTGTACACATCGGCGTAGAATCTGCAAGACATCATTTCATTATAAGTTCATCAATCGCTCACAGACCACCTTGCTCCTAGAATCTATTCACATATAAAATACGAGGAAAACAGCAAGTAATAATGTTCCTTTCTGGAGAAAGGCATGGCGACAAGTCATTACATCCTCGCATTACATCTCACTGCAATAAGCCCCTCCTCCATCGTCCCAACCACAAAGCTGCGGCCTCCGGCGAGCGCAGCGCAGCGCAGCATAGCAGTGCAGGGGCAGTGCAGGGGCAGTGCAGGGGCGGAGGGCCGTCCGGCGCAGGAAACCGCTCGGCAGAGCCACTCGTGTGTCGCGGCGGCGACCGCAGCCAGAGGCCTCACATAGCGTCCGGGGCAGCTTTGTCGCAGGCACTGTTGTTACGCCGGCGCATTACCACGACACGGCGACACAGCGACGCCGCGCGCAGCGGAGGCCTCGTCGGCACATGACAGGCAAGCGCACGGCGGGCAGAGTGGGCGGCGGGCAGAGTGGGCGGCGGGCAGAGTGGGCGGCGGGCAGAGTGGGCGGCGGCAGAGGGGCGGCGGGCAGAGGGCGGCGGGCAGAGTGGGCGGCGGGCAGAGTGGGCGGCAGGCAGAGTGGGCGGCGGCAGGGGCGGCGGGCAGAGTGGGCGGCGGGCAGAGTGGGCGGCGGGCAGAGTGGGCGGCGGACAGGGTGAGCGGCGGGCAGGTGGGCGCCGGCGGCAGGCGGGGGCGGCGGGCGGAGGGGCGGCGGGCAGAGTGGGCGGCGGGCGGAGAGGGCGGCGGGCGAGAGGCGGCGGGCGGAGAGGGCGGCGGGCGGAGAGGGCGGCGGGCGGAGTGGGCGGCGGACGGCGGCGGCGGGCGGCGGGCGGCGGGCGGCGGCGGCGGGCGGCGGGCGGCGGGCGGCGGGCGGCGGGCGGCGGGCGGCGGGCGGGGGCGGCGGGCGGCGGGCGGCGGGCGGCGGGCGGCGGGCGGCGGGCGGCGGGCGGCGGCGGGCGGCGGCGGCGGCGGCGGCGGGCGGCGGGCGGCGGGCGGCGGGCGGCGGGCGGCGGGCGGCGGCGGCGGCGGCGGGCGGCGGGCGGCGGGCAGGGAAAAACCGGGCCTTGCAACTCTCAATCAAAACCGGGGACAAAGGTTGAGGGTGCTGTGATAAGGGATGCTTGTGTCGCCGGGTATTCAGCTGCGGGTTAGGCTCCCCAACTTCCGCACATAAAATTGGCCAATTTGTGAGAAATACGAAACGTGTCTTCTAAATGCTCAATTATTCATAATATGTCCATATTAGAAACCGCTGAAGAAAGCGCGAACAGCGTCGCTATCTTTTGTATCATTACCAGCCTTCTTACGTCTCGCGAACCCACGCAGCAGAGACGCACGTTTTAAGTATAGTTGGCAGCAGGTCGAACTTTAGTTCCTGTAAGAAGACGCTGAAGGAGAGGGCGCCACTGTAATGGTCTCCACCACGTTATATGGGAGTTGAAAGGGCCTGGGGAAAAGGAAGACGAGACGAAAGACACGATCGCTGGAGGTGATGTGGGAGGGGAAAATGAGTGGCGGGTTGTGCCGTCCGTTCTGTGGCACACATATGGCGGGGAGAGGAGGAGGTGATGCAGGACACGTGAGGACCGGAAGGGGTAGGCAACCCACAACGGGGAGCAACCGCGAACTGAAGGAAAGGTAGAGAAATATGGGTCAGTGGGGCATGAGCTATGCAAAGCCAAGGAAGGAGTATCGAGGAGGGCGTGAGGGCGGTGTTGAGCACTCGGTGGAGGCTTGAGGACAGCGTCGGATCCAGGGCGGGGGGGGGGACCATGGCCTCCCTCGAAAGGTCTGGAGTTTTCGTTTGTTACCTTTCCTTATTTGGCAAAAATGATTTAAATATTTATTTATGATAGAATTATGCAATTATTTAAAATATAATATTTTATATTATCATATATACACTACAAAAATAATGTACAATATAATAAATTTGTTTATTATTTAACAAAAATCTATGAAGCCCCCTAAAAAAGAAAAGAAAGAAAGCTGATCCTTTCTGCCTGGGGTGAAATGCAGGAGGAAACAAGCGAACGATGAGTGGCTGCTGACGTGAAAGTGAGAGGGGCACGGGGGCAGTGCAGTGCCCTAGAAAAGTGCGAAAGACACTGGCGGTCGGAGGCGGCACCGGACAGGAGGCCACCCTGGAGGAAGTGCGGAGGTGACGCCAAGCAAGAGGGGAAATAGATGGGCGCGACCAAGGAGTGGTGCTCCGAGCTGGTAGCGGTTGGTCGAGGGGCGGGACGGGTCACGCGCCGCTCTCCGGGGGACACCCCGCCCCACTTCGCAACGCCCGGCCCCACCCCTCCCCTCCGCCCCGCCGCCGCCCGCCCCCCGCCCCTCCCCGCCCGCCCCCGCCCAGCCCCGCACCGCCCAGCCCCGCACCGTCCAGCCCCGCACCGCCCAGCCCCGCCCAGCCCAGCCCAGCCCAGCCCCGCCGAGCCCCGCCCTGCCCTGCCCTGCCCGGCCCGGAGCGGCAACAGGGCGGCTTGGGGCTGTCGCGGCGCCGCGCCGTGAATTTATATTCCGGTGGCGTCGGCGCCCGCAGCCAGATGCACTTGAGCCAGGCGCTCCCCCGGGCCAGGCGCCGAAACAGCGGGGCGGCAGCGGGTGCAGCTGGCGAGCAATGAGAGGGTACAGGTTGAGCAGCAAGTGGAGAGAATGGAAGAGGTACGTAAACAGAACAGGAGACTCGATAACGATAAAGGAAAGGGAGGCGCTCGTGAAAAAAGATAGAGCCTCCGAAATAGAGCAGTCGAGTGTCTGGGTTCTGCACACGCGGAAAGCTCAAACAGCAGAGGAATGGAGGAAGAAGCGGCAGCACGGCTGGGATGAGCTGAGAAGTCGTAGAAGCAGCGCAGTGGGTAGCAAAGCGCGTCAGGTGGTGGCTCATGGCGTCGAGAAACGCGGGGGCGGGGCGAGTGGGAAGCGCGGGGACCACAAACGCGAAGGCAACGAGGCTGCGAGCGGCAGAGACCTGAGGGGGCACGCAACAAAGATGAGCAGAGCGATGGCGGATTAGCTCTGTCGCTTGACGGCTTATGAGCGGCTGAGTCGATTGCCACTTGCAGCCCCGCCGCTGCCTTTGCCGCTCTCTGCTCTGCATGAGGAGAGCGTAACCGCGGGTGTGGCGCGGTGCGGGGTGAGCGGCGGGGCGGAGCGGGGTCGAGGGCGGCGATATCCATTCCAATTAGCGGGCGCGTTCCAGCGTCGCCCGGGCGCCTCGCCCGGCGATAAGGCGCCCCGCCCCGCCCACGCCCGCGTGAGATCGGTTCCTTACTGCAAATCTTCAAGACGTGACTTCGTTTCGTAATCGCCGCCACAGCAGTAACGGGCCGGAAATAAAGAGAAGCTCCATTTTGTGAAGTCGTGAAAGAAACACAAAGCGAGAATTTGGGGGATTTTCAGAAACCTCTGAGAATCCACGCGGGTACTGTTGATCTCGTTATTGGTCTCCAAAGAAAGAAGCAAGGGCGTGGAGAATAACACGAGATAACCGCCGATTCAACGTCCCGCGCCGAACGCGATTGCCGCTGGGCTCAATAATCCGCGCCCGCGGCTTTGCGTCGTACGCATCTGCATGCGGCCGCGGAGTTGCGCGCCCAGAACCCCGATCAGCCTCCGGGCGGCGCAACCAGAGGCACGTTGCGCGGAACGCGCAGAGTAGTAGGCGGAGGAAAAAAGACGGAGGGCCGTAGGAAGAAGATGGAGAATGGAAGGTGGTGGATGAAAGACGGAAACGGAAAGCAGAGGAGAAGATGAAACACGAAAGACGGAGGGCGGAATGCGGAAGACGGAGGGCGGAAAACGGAGGCCGAACACGGAAGGCGGAAGACGGAGGCCGGAAGGCGGAAGACGGAGGCCGGAAGACGGAGGGCGGAACACGGAGGACGGGAAGGCGGAACACGAAGGGCAGAACACGGAGGGCGGAAGTCTGATGATGGAGAATGGAGATTGACGTTGGACGGGGAGAATGAAGGATGGAATCTGATGCAAGGATTGCGTTTGTGACTGCGTACGCAAACACTGCGTTCATTTCAGAACACTTACGACGACACTACACTTATCACCCGTTCTCCAAACCTTGCATTTTCAGAGGAGACATTCTTCAGGCGAATTAGTTATGACAATGGACATGTAAAATGAAATTAAAATTATCATTTCTTTCTTTAATTAAGATACTTTCCTTGTGGGACCAATTGCAGGCATGTTCGCTGGGCTGAAGTTCAAGAATCTTCGTTACGGCTGAAATAAACGAACAGGCATTAAGGGCAGAGGGGGTAAAGGGATATAGTGACAATGGTGAATGTCGAGAGCTACCAGCTAGAAATAGGAGACTTTGATCCTTTGAGGCATGTCAGTCCACAACATAATGCTGTTACTTGAGATACAACTGGTGCATGTAGGCAAGCGGTGTGAGCGCAGCATACATGGACTCGAGGGCATGCTTGCGACGACAGGAACACGCGCGTACGCTTCACCGTCTGCCTTCAGGGTGATACACTTGTACAGTCCACAGTAAGAGAAATGTCGGCGCGGGTGAAACTGTCGCAAATAACAAGCTGCAAAGCAAGTGGGAGTTTGATTTCTACGAGAGGTTCACAGAGATTACGTGCGGTTTTAATATGCGAAGGTATTTAATCATTAAAAAGTTGTGTTCAACGTCTAACTGAAAAGTTTTTTTCCAAAATGTCTATAATAATGTCAACAAAGATAATCGGGAACAATACTAAATTTATATACTATTTCTTTGAAAATTATAACTCTCCAACAACTTTCCATTTTAATCACACTACAGAAACCGAGGTACGTACGTTCTCACATATTTTATTCACTCTCCGCCCACCCGTTCCATCCCGCTAATCAGTCAGTGGAGCACGAATGGTCTGAGATAGGAGAAGGATCTCAGACTATACTATTGTCTGAGATCCCTGTTGTGGGCGAGTGATTGATGAAACACCTGCGCTCACGAGCACAAAGTTCACTTCAAAGCGAATACTTATAAAACCGATGACAAAGTCCCAAACACACCAAGAAGGGAAAAGGGATGAAAGTCTTACGAGGAGTCACGGTTATCGAAACCACATTCTGGAGCGATCAGAAAAAATCCGGGTTATTCGGTCCTGTTGCCTCGGCAGGGGCACGGAGGGGGCCCAGGCGAGGGGGGCAGGGCGCGTGGGCGGGGCCGGGCATCGATCCGCGGAGGCCGAGGGCGCACGCCAGGTGCGCCCCCCGGGCAGCGCGGCGGGGGTGGCAGGGGCAGGCACCGCGCGCACGCGGGGAGGCCCCGGCAGGCGAGCGGGAAAGGCCGCGGGTGAGGCGGCACCGGCGCAAGCCACCGACGGGAGACGGGAGAAGAGGTTCATTGAATTACCGGTAGCGGTAGCCAGCCATCAACTGATGTCTCTGCAGCGCCTCTAACCGGAGGTCCTAGGTTCCCACTCCCCACGGCGGCGGATTTTCACCTGCTTTCAGCTAGGTCGAATTCAGTCCCCGCCGGGAGGTAAATTTCCCAGCGGCCGGCTCCCGGATCGGTTTTTCCGTGGTTTCTCCGATCAACCAGGCGAATGCCGGAGCAGTACCCACCAAAGGGGCCCAGGGACCGCGCGCGAACTTTCCTTCCTCTCCTTTGTCCTATCCTACCCCCTTATACACCCACTTACACTAACATGCACACATTACCACATATTCCGGGAGACCGGTCGGGGAGCATAGAGCTTGTCCCGGTGGGCGATGCCCCGCTGGTGGGAGAGTCCTGGCCGGGGAAGCCCCACTAACCGAGGGAGGTCGGCGCCGGATCTCGCAATCCAGCGTGGGATGATCTCCAACTCCCGAAAACATGAACTACACTAACGGGGCTAATGACGAAGCAGTTGACGCGCCCGGAAACACGAAAATATCAATCAATTCCCTTGAACTTCGGCAGTGACGCTGGTTGCGTGAAGCAGCGTTCCCAAAAACGTCAACCGAAGAGTTCCGGTTCCAGAACAGACTTGGTCGGTGTGATTTATTTCAATTGTGACCCGGTGAGCTTCTCATTCACCCCTTTTTCACATCTGTCCACCATCCAATCATTATTTTCTTATCAATCACCCCCTACGTATCCATTAGCCATTGGATAACCGACTCTGAGATCATCTGCCCAGAAAAGTAGAGAGCTTCTCCCTCACCAATGCTTGTAATCCGAGTCTAACACTCATCAATAGCCTCAGCCTTTAACAGATCTCGAAAATTTTATTGAACGAAACAATCTCAGGAATAAAAATATTTTAAAGAGATTGTTCTATAACTAGTGGATTTATTAGGAAATGCAACGTTTCCTATAGAAAAAATGTAAGATGATTTAGTCTCCATATATGAATTAAAACATTATTAACAGCGAAACAAAGAAAACTGACTGGTATAAAAGTAATTAATTTAGAGCAGCAATATAAATCTGTAATAAAAATTAAAATTTTCTATTTATTCTTTCACCCTTCGCCTCATCCTAAAACGTACCACAACAGGTTATATTAATAAATTTCCTCCCCCTTCGAAAATATTGATTTTAATGCATTAAAACATTGCAATGTTGGTTTCTCGAGATATTTTGTTACTAATCAATGGCAGGCGGCCTCAAAGGTATGGAAAATTAGAGCACGGGCTATCTGTACTCGAAGTTCAAACCGGGGTTTGGGAGCGGTGAATTTGAAAGAGCGGAAAATCCTTAGTCATGCCACGCTCTTGGTTTGTAAAAACTGGCTAAATGCCAAACGTATTTAAATCCTCTTGCAATTCCTGTTCTAACCATATCGCATAATCATTCTGGCAGGAAACGACAGTAATGGATATATATGAATTGCTGAGTCGGTACCCTGCCGGTAAAAAATTAAAGCCAAAAAATGTACACGTAAAGTCGAAAACTCGGTAGCGTTGGGCGCCCTGAGTGACGCAAAACTCTAAAATTCTCAAATAATTCAGCTTACAATGAGTTTCCAATGTTCTTATCCCAATCGGGACAATTAGAAACAATAATGTCAATAGATCAGCCTATATTTGGGGATAAGATATCACTTATTAGTGGACACCTTGTGCCTGGAGGTGCTTGTGATTGCGACTCCTTACACGACGGATTTTAGGATAATTTTAATCCGGGATTACAATTGAATCTCACTAGTTTGAAATCTTTATATTGAGATTATACTGAGATAATCTCAATATAAAGAGTCAATATAATTTAATACGGTAAGTACCTTCGATTATTGTAGTTTGTTTAAATCAATATACTAGAAACTATCTGAATCGTAAGTCAATATTCCTTCTTTCATCATCTGACCTATTTATTTTCCATTCTTTTCACTGACCACTATAAATACCGTTTAGTTAGGGATACCTGAAGTACATTATGGCGTTTCAGCCAAACTTACTAACCCTGTATTCACATCTGCGTTCCTCTGATATCGTAGGAAATCGATATCTACATAATAAAAATGACAAAACCACGGCTTCCGCTTGTGCTTTGGACGCTCGCCAACACCCGCAAGAAAATCTGGCAAGGACCACTGCGTTGTTGCAGAGCAGCTACAAAAGTTTCCTGCAGAACTCTATATTCCGCCTCCCCAGAACAGGTTAACTTGAAGGAGATTATCGGCATTTTCCTAAAATATTTTTTGTGGCCTAAAAGGTTCGTCTGAAAATATTAACACTACAAATTCATGGAGGTGTGATTAATAATTTAATGATAGGGTGTTATTCAATGTTTCATTTTAAAATTTTCATTCGATTTACGATTTTAATGAGATATATGAATTAATTGCATATTTTATTTTTTCATTTCCAGGTATTTCTGTATTTTATCTACAATCCAAATTAAATGAATTCATATTTCACTAAATGTTTCTTGAGGCAAAACATAACGAACTACGCAACATCGATATCGAATATTAGCCCTTTAAAATCCTAAAATTCCATGTTTCCCTTTAGTGTCCAATTCACGGCGAGTTGAATTGGTGGGATAACTCCTATTTGCAAATATGAGGATTTAGGTGTGCCGCAGGGTCGCGGTCGGGGCGCGGGCAGCGCCGCGGGCCGCCGTCGCCGGCCAGGGACGAGGGGCGTGCCGCAGGGGCGTCGTACAGCTGCGGACGCACCAGTCAAACTGAAGATTAAATGTCCCAACTTTTTAGCCCGGCCCCAGAGCTCCCGGAGGCGTAATAACCCGCGGACAGTAAACTTTATAGAAATGCCGTTTGCCGCGTTTTTACGGGGGTTCCCCTGGATGCCACATCCCCATAGCCCCGTCCCCCGCAGCCTCCACGCCGTCCCACGCCTCGAGACCAGCACGCTTTCCCAGAGCCGTAAAGAGGCATCAGGGGCGGCGCGGGCGGTGGGGGTGGTGTTTTAGGCGCTCGGGGCTGGGCGGACGTTGCGGGCGATGGGGCGTGCGGGTAGGAGGTAGTGTGGACCGTACAGACGAGGGTGGGGGAGCGGTTGCGGCAGCGTTTTAGGCGCCATTGGCGCTAGAGGGCTGTGCAAACGATGGTGGCGCGGGGGATAGTGACTGGGGGGGGGATAAAGTTCGTCTGGGGGCGCTACGGACAGTGGAGACAGTGTCAGTCGTAGGGGTGTCAATCGCTGTCTCTCAGTAATTTCAGTTATCCCATGTTGTTCTTAAAAAAATACTTATTTTCGCTGATTTTTTTTTTTTTTGGAAATACACTCATTTCTACCTCCTGTTATTTAAGACCTTACGCTGTACTTTGTAGAAAATGCAAACGCAATCTAGGAGAATAATGTATTGCCCAAGTAAGCACACGCTGCCTTGCAGTTGTCTTCCAGTTGGCACACAGCCAGCCCATACAGGAGCCAGAAAAGGAAATGTAAAGGACGTTCAGGTTGACATTACCAGAACATTCAAGAGTCTGTACAAAGAAACCGACAGAAACTCCTGTTACGTACGTGACCTCATCAAACTTCGCAATCCAAACAACTCGCTCCTAAGATTTTCTCGAAATTTACTAGACTTAGTAGAAAAGAGAACAAAATATATATGCAACATCAGCATATCTAGTTACGTACTAGTTCTCCTTGGATTCGAAAGTAGCACGTACTAAATTGACTCTTCACCTTTAATTCCTTCCTGATCATCACTAGCCTGTGTAATATTACTATGAGACATCACGAATTGCTGCAGAAATGGTCAGCCCAGGGACGCTGCCAGCAAGTTAGTCAATGCACACACATAATTTTTCGGCTTTGGAAATTCAGAAACCAGTACAATAATATTTTCAAAATTATTTCTCTTAACTTTTTGATCACAATGATCTGATCTTAAGATCAACTTCGTGAAAGGTCAAGTCAAAGCAGAAAAAGAATTATATTTGATTGATTGCTGTTTTTGAGCGCCTCAACTTCTATGGTCATTAATCCCGAACGTGTTGTTCCAAGAGGAGGCGGTGATTCTGGGAGGCGGAGGTCATCCTTTCGTTCGAATCAGATCCGGCGCTGACTTGCACGCGGATCACTGGGTTTCAGGAATTTCCATGGTGGGTAGGTGGGTGTGAGTGGAGTGAGTGAATGAGAGAGAGAGAGAGAGAGAGGAGGTGACAAGTAAGGTGACAAAAATGAGAGAAAAAAGATCGCAAGCAGTGCGGGGGCCGTTTGTAAAGGAAGTCCTCCTGCATTCGCCTTGAACTGTTCGGAGAAACCACGAAAAAATTACCGACCAACAACGGAAAACTACCTAGACACCGCCTCTAGACAGTGGCTAAATCACATAGCTCAGAGCTAGTGTCGAAACTGCGCCACCGTTGGGCCTCAAACCTCAGGGAATCCCAGATACCTTGTCGTGAGCCGGGTGGTCGTCGGCCGCGCGCCGGCCTGCATCCGGCATTGTCTGGCGGCGGCGCAGCGGCCGGGCGGCGGGTGAAGCCGTGCCCGAGCGCCGCCGTCGCACTTGTGTTTGTTTGGCAATAGCGGCCCTCAATGCGCTCGGGGTGATGTGCCTCGCGGGGGGCAGAGGCGGGGGGGGGGCGCGGCAAAGGGGGGGAAGGGGCGGGGGGGGGACTTGGCGGGGCGGGGTGGAAGGGCGGAGCGTTGACCGCGGCCGGCGCCGGGCGCGCTGCCAGCGTCGCGGGGACTCTGCCGCCGCTGCTGTCGACGCCGCCCGTCGGTCAACGCGGCTGAGTGGTTAATGCTCCGACGGTGTTTGCGAAGTTCCAGTCCGCCGATTGGCCGGGTTGGAACAAGTGACAGATTCGGTGCGAGTTCAAGCAAATAAGGAAGCCAAATTATGCGGCAATCCACTTAAATGCACATTAACAGTTTTCCAATAAATATAAATACTCAAACAAGGACTGGGCACGTGTTTGACCGCTGGGGCAGTCGGATGCCTACCCTTGCCCCGCATACCAGGCACAGCAGAGGATTATTTCGCATTCCAGACACTTTATTACTCCGTCATTCTTTGTACATCTATAACTCCTCCCATGTGGCGTTCAAACATGTGGAGTGGAAGATCTCCGTTTACCGGCGGCTTGTGGCTGTCTCTGCTCCGCGGCAAATCTCTACCCTTGGCTGCCGTAGGTGTTCGTGCCCGCCGCGCCCGCTCTAAACGTTCTATAACAAACGTCTTGATACAGAAAACACGATGTGTTTTCGTTTACAATACGCCTCACATGCGGCGGCGATGGTGTGGTGGTTAGCGTATCGGACTGCTATA
Organism: Teleogryllus oceanicus; assembly: GCA_964035755.1. Classification (NCBI taxonomy): domain Eukaryota; kingdom Metazoa; phylum Arthropoda; class Insecta; order Orthoptera; family Gryllidae; genus Teleogryllus; species Teleogryllus oceanicus. The sequence goes on along the minus strand of CAXIVR010000004.1, from coordinate 104,440,823 downwards.
CCAGTTTGCGGGTTCAAACCCGTTCCAAGCCGTGAATTTTTAAGGGCGAAAAATCCTTCGTACGCCTTCCTTCGGAGGAAGTAAGCCAGCTGTCCCATGTTAGTACATTTGCTGCATGTAAAAGATCCTCGTCAAATGACGCCTCTGAGCTAAATTCAAATCGCCTATTTCGTCGCCAAGTAATACCTTCTTTCGCCCAATGATTGGTGAAAGGAGTGTAACGAAATTGCGTGGTCAGACGGAAGAGCAGGCCTCACGGCTTGAGTCTCGCCACTTAAAATAAGGCAAATTCAATTCAATTCAACATTGGAACATTTCCCAGAACAAAACATATTATATCAAAAGCAATTCTCTATTGATTTTCACTATGAGGAGTTTACAGTATCTAGCGAAATAATGAAATATAATAATTAATATATCGGCGTAAATCGCTGATTGCGTAGAGCGCGTACCATGGCATCGCTATGGTGTCGCCGTGTTGTGAATAAGAATATGGTCCTGGCGTCGTATTTTCGTCATTCATATTCATTTGGGAACTGTCGGGCTTTCTGCTAACCCCAAATCTGAGGAGGTCATAAAACCCCGAATCTACTTGATTGAGACGTCACATTGGTGGACTGGCATCCATCCCATTAGTGGAACGTCATACAGTTATCGGTTTATCATAAACCTGTATTGAACCTCAAAAATTGCAGGTAATATCTTACATGAAGTTTTGTAGGGTTGGACAACCTTGCTTCGTATACACTTCACTTATTTAGGTACAGCTTACGTTCAAAGGTATCCAGCCCCATTTTTTAAAAGTAATTAGAGCCAAAACATGTTTTAGATCTCGAATTCAAATTCTGTTATGGACAGAACCACCCAAATTGGTTCGTATGAAAATTATCATTCCTCATACAGATAACCTTTAATGCTGGCAACATTCTTTCTGAATGTCTTACGGTTAGTTAAACATCTTTTCCGACGCTTTATCGTGATTGTCGTTGTAATCCGTCTGCAAACGTTTTCCCAAGCAGGTCCCCAAACACACCCGGCAAGCCGACCAGTTGGGCGTTACATTCAATCAGCCCTTGCGTGTGTTTGTGTGTGTGTGTGTGTGTGTGTGTGTGTGTGTGTATGGGGAGAGGGAGCTGTCGGTGCCGCGCGTACTGCGCATTGTGGGTGCGCGGCACGCGACTAACGGGGGGAGCCGCCGGACAATGCGCCCTTATCAGCCGGCGAACGGACGGCGAGGCGCGTCGGGCGCATGGAACCGATGGCGACCGATGACTGCACAACTGCAGGAGGTAAAGGTGAAACGGAGGTGGGATGGAGGAAAGTGAGATAGATGTAGAGGTAGAGGTGAGATGCAGGTGAAGTAGAGGTAGAGATGCAGGTGAAGGTAGAGGCAGAGATGCAGGTGAAGGTAGAGGTAGAGATGCAGGTGAAGGTAGAGGTAGAAGTAGAAGTAGAGGTAGGGTAGGGGTAGAGGAGAGATAGAGGAGAGGAAGGGGTTGAGGTAGAACTAGAGGTATAGGGGCAGGTGAAGGTAGAGATGGAAGTAGAGGTGAGGTAGAGGTGGAGGTGGAGGAGGAAGAAGCAGCAGATAGGAGGAGGTAGCACTGGCATGGAGGTAGAGATGGGGGAAGAGAGGGCAGGTGAGTCATGGGAGAGGATGTGTCTGGTGATCAGCGGTCAGTGACAGTATAGGTGATGGAAAGAGGGAAAAGGAGACGCAGAGACTTGGCGCAATGACAGCAGACATGACGCAGACAAGCTTACAGAATCATGGAAAACATTAATAAACTTAGAGACCCCATATTTACAAAGATATACTCAGTGAGATTCGTCAAGCAGTCAATATGGACCTGATACACAGGCAAATATCAACGTCTGGCGAAGACTGCCATACGCAGGTACGTATCGGATTTCACATAATGGGTTGGAACGAAAGTAAGATCACTACATTGGAGTGGTCGATTGAGAGATTGAGATTGAGAGATGAGAGACTGCATCGGCAAATGTTGCAGGTCACTATAATAAGAGGCCGAAGGTTGTCTTTTGTGAAAGCACGAAATCGAATTGCATCGCATATTAGACGCAACCATGTACAGAATATCTCACAATAAATGATACAAATGTAAAGGGCATGTAGAGGGATTGCAAATTTCACTTCTTCAAAGAGCATGTGGTAAAATTTCATATTAAGTTACACATGCTTCTATTTCCCCTTATTGGTAGGCAACCCTTTACGGTCTGATGTGGCAGCTCACGTTCTGTCGTGAAGCGATTGTTGCTTATGAGCAAATGTCACCTGTGTAAGTATGTTATATGCAATTTTCCACATGTTCATTGATAAGAAATATCATTTTGACATGTATACTTATTCTAGAAGTTTGCAACATTTATTCTGAGAATAAGATACTTTCAGGCGGATGTTACTTACGACTGCTAGTTGTCAGCAAGGACGTTTGTTCCAATCCAATTAAAAGCAAAAACTTGGCGTAGGAGCATCCACCCACCAAACTCAGGCACCTATGAAACAGAGGCAAACGCACACCGACATACACAGTACCGACCGGACTAAACCTGCTTCACCTACTGGCATACTCAGACTTGTGTACAGAGCATAGCAGACACGCCCCACACACGTCACAGACGCAGGCGCAGACACAGTCAACAGCAGGCGCATGCGACGCCAAGGTGGCTGGGGCCGGGAGTCGAGTAGCGGCAGAGGGTGATGGGATGAGGAGGGAGCAGGCAAGGGTGGAGTGTTGAGGGGCGTGCAGAGGCGGGGTTGGGATGAGAGGGGAGGGGAAGGGATGGGTGTCGAGTAGCTGGCAGGGGGTGAGGGGATATGAGGAGAGGGACAGAGAATGGAGAAGGTTGAAGGGCGTGCAGAGGGGTTTGGGAGGGAGGGGCAGGGCAGGAGGGTGTTGAGAAGTGGCAGAATGTGATAGGATGTGAGGAGAGGGGCAGGAAGGAGGAGTGTTGAAGGGCGTAGAGGCGGTGTTGGGAGGGGAGGGAGAGGAAGGGCAGGTAGGGGGGACGGTGTTGAGAAGGGGGCAGATGTGATAGGATGAGAGGAGAGGCAGGGAAGGAGGAGAGTTGAGGCGTGCAGAGGCGGGGTTGGGGCGAGGAGGGCAGGGAAGGCACGGGTGTTGAGAAGGGCAGGCGTTGGGATGGGCGGGGCGGAAGGAGGGCGTGGAGGCGCCGGACCGGGAGAGCGGTCAGCCGAAGCGCGAGTCTGGCCGCTGACGGAGGCCACTAGGATGCCCCAGGCACCTGGGCCCACTCGCCTGCCCCTCCCCGCCCCTCCCAGCGCCCAGCGCAAATCCTCCGGGCGAAGGCCGCGCCGCCCGAGGCTGATACGATTGTCCAGAGGGGGGACACGGATCCCTTGCACGCCGCCTCCCGCCGCCGCCGCTTCCAAGAAGGACCACGCTTCGAGGCGCCCGTATCCCTTCCCACCGAAATGCCCCGACGCAGACAGCAGCTGACGGCACGGCGCGCTTTATAGAGTTATACTCTTCCGTCCGACGGACAGCGGAATATGAGGAATGGAGGGAAAATACAAAGGTGACAGTGCACCAGGACGTCGGTTAAGAAATGACGACTGCATAAAAAAGAAAGACTGATATCGACCGACTTGTATACCTAACTATAATTGTATTTAAACATAGGTTCAGTTGACGTAAAACGTCTATGGTGCTATCCAATCGGGGGTCGAATGTCACACCATAGTGACGTCACAGTACTGACGTGTAAGCTTTCCGATTGATGACACCGTAACAGCAGACGATCTTTAAAATTAAGCTCAAAATAAATCGAAGTATAAATGATTACCTGACTAACTTGCTGATTGCAGAACGAATAGACGAGTGTTTATTAGGGGGTAGATTTCGAGGGGATTAGTTGAGGAATGAAAATAACAAAAAGCAATCACACGGGGACAGTAATATTGACTAAAACAAAAGGTAAGTACAGGTAAACACGCGGGGAACGTATAACGCCCCTGGACAGTAATATTGACTAAAAACAAAAGGTAAGTACAGGTAAACACGCTGGGGAACGTATAACGCCCTGGTCAAGGTCTCAAGAGTGCAGAGGACTCGGGAAGGGCGGACGCTGACAAGAGTCCGCGCGACGTGAGCCGACGCGCATCGGGAAGCTCGTCGCGTCGGCAGCCGGGTGGGGCGGGGCGGGTGGGGCGGGGCTCTGCCGCTGACGGACGCGCGCCGCCCGGACAGCTGCCCATCGCAGGTGTCGCCCCTGCCCTCCGCCCGCCGCGCCCGCCCCGGCGCCCGGCCGCGTTCGTGGAAGGCGACGGGCGTCGGCCGCGTGATGGAAAGCTTCTGGGGGCGGCGCCGCACGCGGCCCGCGACCCAATGCGGCCCGGGACGAGGACCGGCGCCCGCCGACGCCGACGCCGACGCCGACGCCCACGCTCGCTGTGAGCCAAGGAGCCCGCCGGCGCACCTGCGCTGCATTCGCGCTCCCGCAACACAACCAGCCAAATGAGCCCTTTAACGAAGAGCAACAGCAATGATAATCAATCTGATGAAAGATCACATTCACTACCACCATCACAGTGTACGAAACTCTTCAATCCAGGCATTGGAATCAGTGTTTCTGAGATACACCACACCTCTTAGAATATTTAAGACAGCAGATAAAAGAACCATAATTAATAGATTCACAGGGCTCGATAATGCTCGAGGCCCTAAGGAGTTATGGTGTTAAAAATTCACTTTTAGGAAGGAATAACGTTTGTTTTAATTAATTCAATAACAAAAAATTACATTGTATATAGGGGGTTGAAATTCCACTGATCACAACAGTCGTTTTTAAATTTTCCTTCCATCAATTTTTAGTTCAGTTGACTTGAAAATATTTGCTGAGTAAGAGCCCAGTTCTCTATTAAATTTTATAGAGGACTGTTCTCTCAACCCAGCAAATATTTTATAATAAAGCTACTGGCGAAGAAACAGGTAAACCAGAAAAGGAAGAAAGCACCTTCTATCAAACGGGAGAGAACATCATCCTGATGGAAAACGAAATCAACACTGATCAGACAAAGAAGACTGTAAAATGCAATGAAGCTATCGTCTGCGCGGACCGAAATTGAAAGAACTTGAGCGATGGGGTCCCGCGCTCAAATTGAAAACGCGACGCAATCCGGGCGGGCGGGCGTTCGGGGTAACGCTGGCACCTGCAGTGGGCGAGGGAAAGGAGAAGGAGGCGGCGGAATGCAATACGGAAGCCCACCACGTTCGAAGCGTTGAGGGGCGGCACTTCGGGGAAGGAGTCGAGTAGGACTCCCACTCTTTTCTTGGAAAAGAAATTTCCGGACTTTTCTGATAGAGTCAGATATAAAATGAGCCTTTGTCTGTTACTAATTTGTGAGCTCGACGTTTGACTGAGAAGTCAAAACAAATAATAGTTCATTAACAAAGAAAGTTGAAGCAAAGAACAAACATTGAATAACATTAAATTAAAGTATTTTAAAGATCAAGATCTAGTTTTAAAATCGATAGAAAACGTCATTTTACTTTCCAAAACACAGAATACAAAGTTAATAACTAAATACCTGAAACTGGCTATCACCTGATTTTGAAAGATTCCGTACTTTAATTTGAAAATATTTCAAAATTTAGTTAAAGATTTGGATTCAACAAGAATTCAATCCATTAATTATAGTAATTAGCATCTATCATTTTCTTTATATTACAATATAGATACTATAACATTTATACATTGACCACTGAAATCGAACTTGGACTATTTTCATATACTTTTACAAGAATTAATAATGGTTGTAAACAAAATCTAAAACACCTTTATTGGCATACTAGTTACATTTTGTTACCCTGATGTCTCCTCAATGAAAATGTTCTTCTGTTCTTTAATGCGAAACGTGCTAAAGTATTTTGTAGTGATTATTGACCCTACGTAGAGCAGATCATGCGATTCTACGATCACATAAGTCATTGCCCGCGAGCAATTCAATAGTTATATGACAAAACGATCCCAACGCAATTCCCAGAGAGTAACTTTCCATTGCCATGAATAGAGGATGTTATATGGTAGCTCGAGGCTGACAAACGATGTCGTTGGTGTGAAATGTCGACTGATAGGATTCATCGTCATACGATACCTAATTGGGAAAGTGATTCTCCTTATCCGAAAGTTGAGAAATCTGTCCGTTGAGATTTACTCTGAGAGGGAGGCTGTCAAACAGTTGATATCTGTGTCTTCGAATATGGGCAGTTGGAAGATGAAAATTAAAAGCACTTTGAGCTTGCATATTCCATTCGTCTTGTGAATCACAGAACCTTCATTATCGTACATCATCGTTGGGAACCGAAGTATCTACAACAAAATGACAAACAGAAAGAGCTTGCTATGAGACGTCATATCATGTATGCATAATTGAATAATTACGCCTCTCAGGGCATAGAATTATCGCTGACATACACTTGTCATTTTACCTGCAGAGGAGGAGTACCACAACGATCGAAGGGATGAGGAAACGTAACAAGTAATATTGATTAGGTATACACACGGATTTCGGAGTAATACAAAGGAGACAATTGCACGCCTCCTGACGTGCTTCGTGAAGTCCCGTAAGAGTAGGATATGAGAAAGGAAAATATTAGCTCGACCAATACAGTGTATGCTGTGCGGAGGGCGCACTGTCATGCAGAATTGGTTTTGCGTCGTCGACTATAACGTTGCATATAACGTTACTTATAACGACGGCTGTACCGTATGACGACGGCGCCGTTTTAGTTGGAATCACGCCTCTCAGCCGAGGACAGACGGGTTTCGAGACGGAACTCCAAAGGGCGTGAATAGACAAACCCAAAAAGTAGCACCTAAACATTATGGCTCACGCAAGTCACTTGTTTCCAGAAACGACTATCAGAACACTGATAGGCGTAGGTAAATGATCAGAACTGCATTCTGTATTGAACTGACACATTAAACTGAGTCCCCGCGTTTATGGCAAGAAGGTGTAGAGAGATCACTATAAGTACAGTCCGCTTTGAAAGCTACTGCTTGGCCACTGCTGGTCACGTAATTGCAGTTTGTGTCCATGCACTCATTTTGTCAGTGCGTTCATTTTACATTTAGCTCATTTGTGAATGGCTTCATCACTATCTCCTGCGAAGTCATTGCCCTGCATGACGTTCATTTGTTTCCCGGCCAGTCAAAGTGGTCCCTTCTTACAGTAGCGAGTTTTGCACCATCAAACGATAAGACAATCGACAGCACTCTGATCTGTCATGTGCAGTTGAAGCTCCGCATCATTTCGTGATTCTGCGCATGCGCAGAAGGTCGAGATTGCAGTCGATTGCTGCCCGCTAAAGCGTGAAAATCTCCTAGTTAACTCTATAACAGAGCACGCGTTGCAATGCACCGTCGCACACTCCCCCTGTCTGGGCAGGAGATCGTCCACAGGGTCGCACGGCAGCCGGCCCCGACGCCAGAAGCTCGATAAGGGCTCGGCTCGAAAACATAGTGTTCGTTCTCGCGGCATCAACTCATTTATTACACCGATACACAGTGCACTCGTCTTGCCTCAGAGTGGCCAGATGTAAAATTTCCGATGCCCCAGTGTGCTTGTCGTTGTTATAAAGCTTCACCGCCTATAGAATCAAACGTGGCCTCTCCCGTATGGTGCATACGCCGTTGCATTCAGTGTGCGGGTAAAATGATTACCCTGGAAGGAATAAACACAAAGGAGTACAGAGATAAATGTACTAGGGTAGGGAAAATAATAAAAGAAATCTTACGTTTAGAAACTGATGTGTCGTGAGTCTAAACGAGAACATAAGTAGGAGAGATGAACGAAGAAGATTGACAGATGGCTAAAGCCAAATAGATGACGGACACGTTAGTGCAGCGAGTGGAGTGTAGGAGATCCGTGAAAGACGGATGGGAAGAGACTTCATGCATGCAGAGCCAGTTGCAGGTAATGGCGAGAACGCCAAACAACTCGAATTAGGCGTGCCCAAATGCGCGTTTAACGCGCGAGGTCCCCGCGCGGCGCCGAGCATCCATCAGCACGAAGCGCACAGTGGGGCGGGCGCAGCACGCGGAAAAACAGCACCACCCACGCGAAGCACGATCCCTGAATCCTCGCTTGCGATTTCACCTCAACCACACGCGGAGTATCTACAACACTTCAGGTTTTTTAATTTCAATATTCTAGAAAATTTTGTTGTTTGAGAAGGGCCTTTGGTACATTTTCAGGAAGACATTTCAACCCATTTCTGCAAGTGACATACAATTTGCCTGCGTCTGAAAGTGACGGCATTGAGTTGGTTGTCTCAGACAGTCCATTCCATACTTCGTTTTGTAGCAAGTATTCTCAATCATTTCTTGAATGGTTATAACTAGAGATCGATTTAATGAAATGTCATTTTTTCTCTCAGAATAATGCCATTTAGTGTAGAAATTAATTTTATGATATGACAAAAGGAAATGAACCATTTTAATAGATTTTTTGCATTTTTTCTTCGATTTTGACTAATAAGTCATTTTTTACCCTTGTTTGGCAATTTTCAATGCATTCTGCGTTGATTTCATTCATTTTAATATCATTTTATTGATATTTCCTTGAAATATCATGTATGAGATGCTACAAATATTCTCCCCAGAATTCCTGAAAAGTTTTTCTATTTCTTCGCTCACGAAGAGTAATGTCAGTCGTTGTGATTATCTAAGGTGCTTGAGACACCTATCAATCACCGTCATTGTCGGATTTCGGATAACTAAAGACAAAGTTATCCTGGTAAAGAACAGCTCTCCCAAACGTTTGCGAGCTGAGTTCACTTCAACAATGGAAGAAGTTTCTATTACATCACTAACATATCCAACTGCTTGAGATATCCATCCAAATTGGTTTTGATCACATTTTTACGTCATTTCCTTTGTTTTAAAGCATTTAAAACATTTTGAGAGTATTTTATTGATAATGTTTAGCGATATTTTAGGTCATCAAAATCCTCCCTAATTATAACTAGTTCCAGATTGTTTTACTTAACAAACGTAAAAAAATAGTTTGGTTAATTTTCTGAAACGATACAATGCAACAAACCGTCAACATTTAAAAAATAATATTCGTGTTTCAATCAAATAAATGTCTTGAAATATAAGATTAACATTTTAGTTATTTATTTTATCTCCATCTGAATGATTAATTTACACTTACAATATTAGATTTACGCTATAACATATTTTACGTGGGGAATTGGAGACAGCCCGCACGGTCATTAAATTCAGAATTTTCCGAGATTGTTCTCCGCGACCGTTGGAGGATTAATAGGAATTCTGCATGAAACATATTACATTGCGAAAGATTTATTTATTTATTTATTTATTTATTTATTTATTTATTTATTTATTTATTTATTTATTTATTTATTTATTTATTTATTTATTTATTTATTTATTTATTTATAAATACTGAGTACCAAGGTTTGGACCTTGGATCACACTAACTCTGTGCTACATGATTTTCAGCTTCACGCTGGATTTATATATTTTGGTGAACTGCTTAATTTAAATATCTCACATTTCAAATTTAAAACAGTCGGTTTTGTGATTACAAATAAAGACGGAACTTACTGAATTTTCAATATTTTGAAAGCACTGAACACGATTATCGAATTCAATATTTAATAAAGCACTTCAAATTCACCTAATAAGTTGTAAATTGTTATGATCATTAATGAACACCATGAAGAACGCACTTTCATTCTTTGCAGAGTATGAGACACAACTGAGCGCAAGAACAATCGTAGAAATGAAGTTGTGTTAAATGAATAAACAAATGAATGTATAAATGTGTGTTAAATAAAATAATAAATGAATAAAGGAGATAGTAAACATAGGAGACCATGAATAAAGAAGCCAATTAAAACAAGATAATCAATAAAGGAAAATACACAAAGGAGTGAATGAACAATGGGATGAATGAACAAAGAAGGAAATGAACAAAGGAGTGAATGAACAAAGGAGTGAATGAATGGGTGAATGATTAAAGGAGTGAACGAATAAAATAAAAATGTTTTTGGACGTTGATGAAATGTTGAGTGCATTTTCGGTTGCGAGCCACTGTGCGGTGGGCGGTGGGCGGCGGGCGGCGTGTCCTCTGGGCCCCGCCGCGTGGGATCGGGCGCCTGGCGGCCTGGCGCTGCGCCACGCCCACTGCGGCCCAGCGCCTCTCGAGCGCACACGCCCCCCTCCACGCCACACGACAGGAAAAGCGCATTTCATTCACCACACGGGGAGACAGGAGACGGAGGGACTGTCTTTTCTCGTTTGTTGCAATCTACAGCCCGGTTGTAATCAAACTTTCGTGCATGAATGATTCTACTACATTCGTTGGCGAGCAATGCTTCGCGTAATACACAACGTCCCTCAAGTGTCACAATTACTGTAGAGTTAGGTTTCTTCCACATCAATAAGACATTTTTGATGTATCACGTTTGATGGAATAAATCTTAACTGCAATGGCTGTCAAATATATTAAGTGTCAATGTATTATAAGCAAAAGTGATACAGTGAACTAAATAATTCACACATCATCATCATCATTATTTTCACACCGAATATGGTAGTTTATTCCAGTGAAAGGATACCTTAATTTTCTTGAAAAAATCCCTTTAAGAGATCTGATACATGGAACTCGCACTATTCCAGCGAGAGCGCCATATATTTAAAGATCACATTTACTAACAGTTCAAATCCACCCATATTTCTGTTGCATATAGCGTGATAGGCGTTACCCGGCAAACAAGCTCACGCTCACAATTCACTACACGAGTGTGGAAGGAACAGAATCGATCATCTAAACGGACTTCAATGTGTTCTAGGTCCTAAATCACAATGCAAATTATGGTAATCAAAATGCAAACCACCTGAACGGGTAGTCATTTCTCCATTCTAGTTCAGCCGCAGAACGCGGTCATCAACGTTGAAACGTTTCCTTGAACTTTCCGCCACTGCTTCATCGCCCACAGACGCAGAGGCTCGCCGCCTCAACGATTCGCGTCGTTTGCTTCAGGCAATGGGCGTTGCTTATTGGGCGTTGGGCGTTAGGCTTTGGACCTTGGGCGTTGGGCGTCGGCGGGGCGTGGAGTGTGGGGCGGGCGTGGGGCGGGGCGTGGGGCGTGGGGCGTGGGGCGTGGGGCGTGGGCGGGGCGTGGGGCGGGGCGGGGCGTGGGGCGTGGGGCGTCGGGCGTGGGGCGTCGGGCGTCGGGCGTCGGGCGTCGGGCGCGTCGGGCGTCGGGCGTTGGGCGTTGGGCGTTGGGCGTTGGGCGTTGGGCGTTGGGCGTTGGGCGTTGGGCGTTGGGCGCGCGCTGGGCGTTGGGCGTTGGGCGTTGGGCGTTGGGCGTTGGGCGTTGGGCGTTGGGCGCGTTAGGCGTTGGGCGTTCGCTTGGCGTTGGGCGTCTGGGCGTTGGGCGTTGGGGGCGTTGGGCGTTGCTGTTGGCGTTAGGCGTTGAAGGCGTCTGGGCGTTGGGCGGGCGTTGGGCGTTGGGCGTTGCGTTGGCGCGCGTTGGGCGTTGGGCGTTCGTGGGCGTTGGGCGTTGTGGGCGTTGGGCGTTGGGCGTTCGTTGGGGCAGGGCGCAGGGCGCATTCTTCTTCAGCTAACATGTGACGTTGATATCGACACTCTTCACCGATATCCACATTCCACATCTCACATTCCACATCCGCAAATCATACGATTTCGATAAGAAAATTCCACATCATGTGAAATCGACTCGCGAGTGCTAACTTCCTTCCGCGCAGCACATACATACGCTGAGTTTACAATTGGCAAAATTTAGATTCTGAAAATGAAAATTAAACGTTCCTACTAGAAACGTGCATCTCCCAATTGTTCACTGCCAAAGACGTTCCGTTTGTGGATTCTGATTCTCTTCCCAGAAGCGATGCAATTTACAGAGCACCACAATATTTCTGTCTGAGCACGACCAATTAGGAACAATTCTCGCGGTTTCGGAAAACGAACAAGCGTATTATCGCAGCGCCACCTCGAAAAAACCAATTTTCGGAACATTTATTGGAGGACTGAAGCGCAGAATCGCAGCTAATTGAAACCATTGTCTGGCCAAACACAACGGGCGGGCTACGGTATCGCAGGCCGTTTAGATTTCTCACTTTAGATAGTCGAAGCGAAGGGCCCCACAGATTGAAGGAGCCGAAGTAAAAAAGACGAGAGGGCGAAATGGGACATGTGAACATATCGGAAAGAGACGGGGAATGGCCGGGCCGAGAAAAACGCAAGGGAGCAAGCAGGTAAAAGCGACCAAAAGGAGAAGGGAGAAGGATGCAAGACGACAGGAGGTTATACCGAGGGCGGTGGCTTGGTGGTCGCTAGGCGGACGATGGGCGGGCGAAGAGCGGGTGAAGATCGGGCGATAAACGGACGGATGGGCGGACGATGGGTGGGCACGGGCCAGCCATGTCAGCCATGGTGGGGAGGGGCGGGCGAGTGGTGGCGATTGGCGAACCAGGGGGCAATAGGGGGGCAATGGACAAGCCGGGCGGGCGAGGGGCAGACAACGGACAGGTGGCGGGGAGAGGGGCAGGCGACGGGCACGCGACGGCAGGCAGGCGACAGGTAGGCGGACGATGGGCGGTGACTGGTAGGTGGGCACCAGACAGGCCGGCGACGAACAGGCGGGCGACAGGAAAGGCGGGCGACGTTCAGGCGACGGACAGGCAGGCGACGGGCGGCGGCGACGGGCAGGCGGCGACGGGCAGGGACGGGCAGGCGGGGCGACGGCAGGCGCGACGGCAGGCAGGCGACGGGCAGGCAGGCGCGGCAGGTGAGCGAGGGGCAGGTGAGCGACGGGCAGGCGGGCGATGGGTGGGCGATCAGAGATGGCGACGCTTCCAGTGCGCTATTACGCGCCAATTGGGGCGACGGGCGAATGTCGCGCCAGGCGGCGCAACTCGCCCCCGAGCGGCGCAAAAGGCGGGCGCGGGGCGATCGCCGCCGACCGCAGCGGTTAACGACGAAGCGGCGCGACGCGACCCGAGGAGGCGATCGTCTCCGCCACCATTAGCGCCCGGCCGCGGCATCGCGCCCAGGAAATCGCCGCGTCACGTCGGGGTGGCTCCGACCCCACTGGAGGTGGCACTCGGGAGAGCAGCCACCCATTCGCTGCGCTGCGGGGGCGCGAGAGGAAATTCAACTTTTCAACTCACGCTCACATCCCGGCGGACCCCAAGTCATTTTCTATCACATTTCTTCCATATGATCACTTTCACACTGTACTGTGACCATTTTAATGATCGACCTTCCGTTTTTATCTTATCAACGAAACGCGGAGTAAATCTTACGTTTTTTCATTTTCTGATCTGTTTTTCTTGAAAAAAAATAAAATAACGAAATGCCAATTTTCAAATCCTTCAAAGGAGTGATTGGAAGATTATCTAAGTTCACCAAGTTCAATTTCAAATGTCTATTCCCGTTGCTTTGCAAAATTTCCTATAATTTTCAATCTCAAATGTCACAGACATGTTACCCACCATATTTCCAAGTTGAGATAATTTTAACAGAAATGCTTCTCTGTTATCTCGTCACAATCCACGTGATGCTGTTTCGTTTTGAGGAGTGCAAACTTCCTTATTAATCTTATCATACTCCGTAATAACATCGCAGGCAAAAAATACATGTGATAAGATGCATTTTAAAACCCAAATGAAGTTATATTTAATTAAATGATCACTGTAAAACGAAATTATACATCATCAAACCCTTCAGAAGTGCAAATGTATTTTTAAAGAGAGAAAACCCCTTCTGCAATCATCTACCTGCTGATTGTTCACTACATTCATTTCCCACTTCATGATCAGCGGCATGGGAGGGACAAGTGAAGAAAAAATAAAGGGCCGTGAAAAACTGTACCCCGTAGAAGCAGGAGAGGACAGAGTCGGGAGAGGAGGAGAAGGAGAGGAGAGGAAGGCCCGAGGGGAGGGGGCAGGGGGAATGCGCGATAGTGAAGACGGATGACGCGAATATCAAATGACGAATGACGCCCGTTCCGATAATGGACGCCGCTCGGCCCGGGAGGGGCGGGCGGTGGGGGTGGAGGCAAACGTGGTGAGGAGAGGTGCGCGAGCGAGCAGTCGGAATAACGAGCCCCGGGACGAGGGCGCCGGTCTCATTTGCGAGTCACCTCCGCATCGGCCCTGAGCACAGCCACCGCAGTCGGGCGACGGAGAGCGCACCCTTTAAGAAGATGCCAGCCCTTCCTCGAACACCAACCGGAGCGGTAGCTCAGTGCACCCAAATGATGTCACTGCAGGCCTGACCGGGAGGTCCAGGGTTTGAGTCCTGACGGGGGCAGGATTTTCGACATTAGCTTTTCAGCCAGGTCGAATTCAGTCGCCGTCTGGAGGGGAATTCTAGAGCCCGCTCTGATCGGTAGTTTCCATGGATTCTCCGATCAACACCAGGCGAATGCCGGAGTAAACCTAACAAACGGGCCACGGCCCGCACGCGATTTTTCCTTCCACTTCTTGTCCTGTCCCCTTCCTACACTTACACAACATGCACACACTACCAAAACCCCGGGGGAGACCGGCCGGAGCTCAGAGTTTTTCCCGGCTGGGGGGGCCCGCTGGTGGGGAGTCCTGGTAGGAGAACCCCCCAGCCGACGGTAGGTCGGCGCCGGATCTCGTCATCCAGCGTAGAAGATCACCGCCATCTCCGAGAAAAAAAATGCACCACTAAGGGGACTAATACAAACGTTGACGCGCCGGAAACACGAAAAATAATCAATCAATCAACCAAACAGCAAACCCACGACTCCTTTCTGCTGAACGTTGGCCATTTTGCGCTGGCCACTACTAAGGAGTGGATTTCTAAGATTTGCATGCTTTTTGTCTTGTTGTTTCAATGCATAGCTATGTGAAACTTCTTAAATTTATTCAGTATGATGCTATATGATTAACATGACAGCATATTTGGCCGATTTTTCCTGTTCCATTTTCTGTAATCATGGGCCCACATTTTCCATATTTCGTTAAAATAGAGACATATCTTTAAAAACGTTTCATCTTTTCCTTGAATCCATTTATTTGTGAGCGTTCAATGATTCGAAAGAGCTTGTCACATTTTTTTCTTTCTATAGATAAAATAGTGTACAAATGTAGGATATTACTCGATAACGTATTTTTAACCAGACAGAAGGAATAAACAAGAATAATGTACTACTAAGGTGAATATTTACTTAATTTCTCCCGCCAAGTAGGGTAGATTATATTATATTTGCACAAAATATATCTTTCATTTCAACATCTTTATTAATTTTATCACGAAAGGTTTATAGAAAAATGAAATATTTATTAATTGCAAGCAAAATGCATACTTCAGTATCTTTAGGTTATAAATGAAATTTTAAGATATTTCAAGATTTTTGTATAAAGCCTCTTCCTAGACACTATCTTCACTTCATTCTCCACTTCAAACTTTTTATGGGTTCTCAAACAAAATACTACATCCTGGAACAAGAACTTGCAATTAATGCCAGAAAGAGTAAAATAGGACCATGTCAATTATACTGACACGGACATTACGAAAATTATACGACAATTTCTCTGGGTTTTCTCTTCACGTACATTAACTGTGAAATACAGTTCACCAACAGTGTCACTCAAGACCATCAATTTCCTAGCCTTCCCAAATGAGAGTTCTTTATATTGCATCAAAGTCATTTCGTTTTTATTCTATATCCCAGGCCACAATCTGCTTTCTCCATCGCCCTGGATCACTAATTCCATTACCCCTCATCCTTCACGCGCACCCCCTCGCCCTCCTCCAGTGTGTCTGCGCTCGCCCGCAGGCAAGCAACTCGGCGCAGCGGAGCGGGAAGGAGCGGAGGAGCGGGACGGCGCTGCCGGCGCAGGAGGCCGGGAAGAGCATCGATCGCCTCCGGCGCGGCGGGTCAGGGGGCGGAGGCCGCAGCGGGGCGGCGGAGGCGGAACGTCTCGTGCCGCATAAAGCGTAGCTGGCAATGATTCAATTATTCAGTGCGAAGGAAGGTGCGGGCGCGGAGCTGACGGAGGAGATTGGCACTGCGCTGCCGCCTCGGACGGTTGGGGCGGCGGGGCGGCGGGGCGGTGCGGCGGGGCGGCGGGGCGCGTGGGGCGGCGGGGCGGCGGGGGCGGCGGGGCGGCGGGGCGGCGGGCGGTGCGGGGGCGGGGCGGCGATGCTGACGGGGTGCGAGGTCGCCGGGGCGGCAGACAGAAGCCCTTGATGGAGAGAGGCAGGCGGCCGCAGCACCTGAGGCGGGATGAAGAAGCCGGCTGGGAGGATGGCAAATGCTGGAGTGAAAGGATGGGAGTGTTTCACCTGACCCGAAAGAGGTAGGAAAGACACAGTACACGCATCGCATCGCAACGTACAACACAGTTGCAGGAGAAATATACTTGAGAATGCTAAGGCAGCAACGCTGGTGATATTAAGCACATGAAGGAAAGGAAGCAGTTTCAAATTCAAGAGAGCAGAGAAATGAAGATATCCTATAGAATATTCCAACGATGCACTTCCACATTATACAGTATGATTTTTTGCGTTTCATTAGTAATTAACAATTTACTGTGTGGAGAGAAGGACAAATTTAATGCGATAAATAACTGTAATGTCTCAAATAATAATTAACTCACCAGTGAAAGCACCAAATGTCCAATTTTATAACAGAAAAAGAAATTAACGAACGCAACCAAGGAAATTTAAGAGTACGAATCACAGGTAATCCACAAAAAGCTGTTCGTTCCTCAAAGGCTGTGGCCTCGGGCGTGTGAAGGAGCCGCGATGGCGACAGGGCGTCCACGGAGACGGCCGGTTGCGACTTGACGGCGGCGTTGCCTCTGTCCAACTTCCTGACGAGGTTATCGCCGCACAGGGTGGAGCGGAGGCGAGGCACGTGCGGGACGTGGTGCAGGTGGGGCGACGCGGCGGGAGGTCGTGTCAAGAGCGGAGGCGCAGCCTACGCCTCAAGTGCGGCGACGGGGCGGGGCAGGGCGGGACAGAGGCGATGGCGAGGGCAGTGACGACGACGGGGACGGGGCGGGGCCAGGAGAGGCAGGACGGTGGCGGGTCGGAGGCGGGTCGGAGGCGGTTGAGGCGGGTCGGAGGCGGGGTCGAGGCGGGGTCGGAGGAGGGGTCGGAGGCGGGTCGGAGGCGGGGTCGGAGGCGGGTCGGAGGCGGGTCGGAGGCGGGTCGGAGGTGGTCGAGGGTCGCAGGCGGGGTCGCAGGCGGTCGCAGGCGGGGTCGCGGCGCAGGCGGGTCGCAGGCGGGTCGCAGGCGGGTCGCAGGCGGCGAGGCGGGCCGGAGGCGGGTAGGAGGCGGGGTCGAGGCGGGTCGGAGGCGGGTCGGAGGCGGGTCGGAGGCGGGGTCGAGGCGGGTCGAGGCGGGTCGCAGGCGGCCGGAGGCGGGTCGCAGGCGGGTCAGGCGGACGAGACGGGTCGGAAGCGGGGTCGGAGGGGGCGGAGGGGTCGGAGGCGGTGTCGGAGGCGGGTCGGTGGCGGGGTCGGTGGCGGGGTCGGAGGCGGGATAGAGCGGGCTGGAGCGGCGGCAGGGCTGGGGTGGGAAGGGTAAGGCGAGACGGGGAGGAGCAAGGGCGACGGGGGACGAGGTGGCGGTGCTGGAGGTCGATACGCCACGTTATTTACCCGCCACCGCGCATCCGAGCGAGCCGCCAGTGGCCGTCGATGCACGTGGGGCGTGGCGGGATGACCCCATCAGGGCAATGTAATCACATCTAACAAAGCGGGCGCGCGCCTCGTAACCCGAAATGCGTGGTCGTTAGGGCGGCGGCCGTCGTAAAGGAGGCCCTCGATTCCGGCGCTCGACTCGCGGTTCCATCCCGTCCTGCCCCTCCCGCCACGCCCCGCCCGCGGCTGCCTCTCACTCGCTGCTACCGTTGCGGGCTTCCCTTCCACTGCCTTCCGTCTGCCGGTCCTCGCTTCCCACCCGTCGCCGTCACCGCCCTTCTCGGCCCCATGACACGCCAAGCACCTCCTCGGTTTGACGCTTTCTTTTAGCGCATTCCTCGTGCTTTCCCTAAACAGCCATTCATCACAAATCGCATTCAATAGATAGTTGCTATTGCTTGCCTGTTTCACTGCTTCCATTGTATGCTTTATTTTCACATTCCTCACTTCTGCCTGCCTTTATCATGTCCTCACTCCTCTACATTCAACGGTGATTTTCATATTTCTTATCGGGTCCTCATAACACATTGTCTTCGTCTCCACTTGTTCCGCTTTCTTCCTAACATCATTTTCCAGCCAGCTTCTCATGCTTGCCTGTCCCCGCTACTCTCCGCAGGTCTTTACACAAGCGTTGCCATCTCCTCAACCCAATCTCAGGATCCCATTTGTCCCTACTCGCTGCTACCATTGCCTTCGACCCTTCCTCTGCCTGCCATTACAATGTTCTCACTTTCCCCATTCCCAACTCCATGATTTCATTTCCTGTCTCGCCCCAACCAGATACTGTTCGCCTCGCCCGTATTCGCCGTATCTTGGCCTGCCAGTCGCCAGCGCCCGTTGGCCTTCTGGTCCCCAGCGTCGTCGTCTCAGGCGCCGTAACAGTGCCGCACGGCCCTCCCACTGCAGCCCGCCGCCGCGCAGCCGAGGCGATCTCTCCGCTGCTCCGTCGGCGCTGCGCATCCTTCTTCCGCCGGCGCGCCTTCCGACTGCTTCCATTATTATTAAAAGGCTCTCCGCAACGCACGGACTGCCGCAGGCGCGGCGGCGAGGCGAGGCGGCCTCCAGCCCGTAGCTCACCGCCTAATGCGCTTAACTTGCCGGCGCCGTCGCTCATAAAAGTAGCTCCTCCCGCCGTGATCGAGATCTTGACGTATTGCGGTCGGTCGTATTCCGGCGCGTTCAATCACTTACACCAACATGCACACTACACATTTCCGGAGACCGGTCGAGGAGCTAGAGCTTGTCCCGGCTGGGGGCGATGCCCGCTGGTGGAGAGTCCTGGTTAGAGGGAAACCCGCTAGCGATTGCAAGTCGGCGCCGGATCTGCCATCCAGCTGGGAAAGATCACTGCCGTCTCCCAAGAAAAGCATAAACTACACTTACGGACTAATGACCAACGCAGTTGACGCGCCCGGAAAGACGAAAAATCAATCAAACAATCAAAAATTCAGCGTTCAACTGGATGGCGTTCCTCGTTTCGACTGTTCAACCGGAGCCACGTCGCATTCCGGGAGCAAGTTTCATTTTCCTACGAAGTGAGACTTCATTACAAAAGCGTCAGACGCATCCAGCTGCGAGGAAGCATCGACCCTGGGGTTTGGAACGGCGGCAGGAATTTTCCATTTAAGATTATTAAGAAACGTAAGCACCCTAGCATAGTACAGCGCTTTCAAAGGACGCCGTCACTGCGCCCGGTATTACCCTCGTGTTACAGCCCCTGACCGCCCGGCATTAAACTTAGCGCCGCCTGCTCGGCCTATTGGGAGCGGGGCAATGGATATGGATGCTGGCCGGCGAATCGCGAATTCTCCAATTCCTTGGGAACAAAGTTAAATTGGCTGCGACACGCTCGCGCCGGCGACCGGGGCGGAGTGCAGGTGGGCAAAGGAAGCGAAAGACGAACAATGCGATGGAGGAAGGTGAAGGAACGGATGCAAACTGCGAGGATGAAAATACAAAAATATTCGGTTACCATTAGACGAAGTCAGGATGAAAAGTGTGGTAGATCAGGGAAGGTGAAACCACACGCAAAAAAAATACGTAAAGGTATCTGAAGAAAGCTTAAAAACGTTCACTGAAGATCGCTCTGATAAATATGTAAGTTGCTAAAAGAAGCGACAAATGAAACTACGTTGACGTAATAAAAATTAATGCAAGTAAGTAATAATAAGAATGTTGTTTCCTTAATAGTCCCTTGTTACTGGATATATATTTGTGCAATAAACTTAACAACTTTCTTCTCGAACACTCACATTAATGGTAAAAAGTTGTAAGGTAGGTTTACTTAATTGATATACATTTAAAATAAACAGTAGAAGGTTTTAGTGCAATTAAATCATAAATAATACTAGCTGTTATAAAATGCCTGGCCCTTATTTGCAATAAGTAGTAATACTCCGCATTGTCAATTTAGCTACTACAGAGATGAACTTTAATGAGAATAATCTGAATTTTAGATTACTTTTAATTTTGTAAATTCCCAGTCTCTAAGCAAACGTTCGAATATTTAGCTGTCCCTTCCTACACAAATTTAGTTATATTATTCTACATTTACGAAAATTAGAAATAATAGTCTTCAGCAGCGAAATAATAGTCTTCACAAGCCTTCAGAAATACAGGGATACGTTTCATCACTAAATTCCTCAAAATTAAAAAAAAAACTCAATTGAAGGAAATAATTATCCAGAAATATTTACTACATCCAATCATGGAACAATTTTCAGAAAGATCATCCACTATTGAATTCTCTCGGGCGCAAATCTTTCTTGCGGCACTTCTCATTTGAGAGGCACGCGGTGTCTGTAAATGTTCTATTCTAATTGCAGGACACGAACCAAGAGCCCCACGAGTTCCCTTCAACTTTCGTCCTTGGCCTCACGCGCACACCCTAATAGCCTCTGCGCCCGCACTTCAGGGCTGGGTTCCTTCAATCAAAATAAGCTGTTTCTTAGGGCCCTGTCGTTGAAGCTACACGTGACAGAAAAAATTTAAATAGTCATAAAATATTTTTGTAGCTATAAAATAATTCATATGAAATAGTGCATTCATAGAGGGTGATCAATGGATCGTGGTTTCTTGAAAATTTTGAGAAGGGCCTAGTCCTACATAAAAAAAAAATAAGTAAATAAAATGTACCTTTTAAACTGACTATTTAGGAATTAATTTAGAAATGAAATAACATGACGTTTGGTGAAGAGGCTCTCAAATCATCTGGCAACCTGTTAATGGTTCATCACAAAACAACTTAATTCAATGTAACCAACTGTATTAAAATTATTACATTCTACTTGTATTTATTTACTCAGTAAAATAAGTCATTTGTAAATGAAGTTTAGTAAAACGTTGAGTCCAATGAGGGTCAGAGGGGCCCAGGAAATATAGGTGCCTCCTCTTACAGACTGCACACGCCTGCCAGTGCACTCGACCTAAATCGTTTCCATTTAAAAATTGTTTAAAAATTATATAACTTTATAGCAAAACTAAATAACTTTTTTTTTCGGAGTGAAGCCCCAACCCGATTTTGTGCCCGAGGGGCCCAAAGCATGGACCCTGCGCCACTCCGCGGTGTTTATCCCTCATCGCGCGCGTTCGATCAACGTTGCGGTGACGCGGGCGCTCATGCATTTGCATGCAAATGCTACGTCGCTTTACGACGCGTTCAATTAGCCGCCCGCGACCTATTTAAAGCCAGGGGTGGGGGCCGGGAGGAGGGGAGGGGCAGCTCCGTTAACTGAACGCGGGTCAACTGCGCCCCTGCGGTCGCACGCGCTCGCGCATTCACGGCACTTTCACTACACATTTCTGGTTCGTGCGACATTATTCATACAATTATTCGCAGTACTTATACTCCTTATTTAGTCATATAATCAGCAAATAGTACTGGAGCGGTAGCTCAGTGCATCAATTGATGTCACTGCAGCGCCTTGACCGGAAGGTCCTAGGTTCGAGTCCCGACGGGCAAGATTTTCGACACTAACTTTTCAGCAGTACGAATTCAGTCGCTGTCTGGAGGAGAATTTCTAGCGGCCGGTTGCTCTGATCGGTAGTTTTCCGTGGTTTCGATCAACACCAGGCGAATGCCGGAGCAGCACCTTACCAAACGGGCCACGGACCGCGCGCGATCTCTCCTTCCTCTTCCTTGTCCTATCCTCTCCCCTTACACACACTTACACTATCAGCTGCATACATTACCACATATTCCGGGAGACCGGTCGGGAGCGTAGAGCTGGTCCTGCTGGGCGGTGCCCGCTGGTGGTAGTGTCTTGGTTAGGTAAACCCCAGGAGTCGACGGTAGGTGGGCGCCGATCTCGCCATCCAGCGGGGAAGATCACCGCCATCTCCCAAGGAAAACATGCACTACACTAATGGGACTAATATAAACCACAAATAGTAGTAAGTTCGTAATTTTAATTATTTTTCCTGGCGCACTACATCATTGACGATGAGATCACATGAGGAAGCCTTGAGATTGCCTGAGATCACAGAAACCAAGCAACTGTAAACAAACGAATGAAGAAAAGGATAATGAACGAAAGATTGCTGACATCCTTGACGAGTGCATATGCAACGCCTTCGGTCAAGTAGCACGCAAGACCTCTCACGATGGTCTCTTCTTTAGAAGCACTGGTGGCAACTGCGGCAAGGCGTGAGTAGGCGGACTTCACGCTATATTTCGATAAACTATACTTACTTTACTGTATAGTAATCGATAATCTATCGATTAACTATTCTTGCTATACTGTATACTTGCTATATTTAGATGAAAACATAAAATCTTTTAATAATTAAATTAGTTCAAAGAATTGTCACCCTGACCGGATTGAACTCGGGCCTTCTGGTTTACACCCAGCTGCTCTAACCCCTAAGCTACTGAGACAACCGGAACATATTCTCGAGCGTACGTGCATTCAACAAGGTACGTGGCAAGGTGACCATTATATAAAATCTTGATACTTGATAGCGTGTCGGCGTCATCGAATAGGACCTTAAATGTTACTGCAGTGTCGTCAATTAGGTGATATTCTGGTTGCCGACTTGATGACAGCGTCACAGCTGACCAAGTGTCAAGGACTTAATGTTTTAATCGAAGTATACGAGCAGCAGGTACCTGCGCCCAATCCTCCATCTTATCTCGCCTTCACCTCGCCCACTGGCTCCGCTGCCTCCAGATTTTCATCCCACCTTTGCCCTACTTACACGCCTTTCTTTGCACTCCCACTTGCATCCCTGCAGTCTGGCCTTCCCATTCCCTTCTATCGCGACGTTTTTGATTTTACCTTACTAACACACAAACTTGACAACGACTAATATGGCGCACGCCAGTCGAACGGTTGTTTAGAAAAAAATTTTAGCAGCTCTATCCACGACACTAATGCACACTATCTACTCCAGCGCAACTGTAAGGCCGATTTACACTTCCTTTGACAAACGATTTCGGGAGTTTTACGCGCAGTAAAGCTCCGCACTCAAAATCCGCCGACCTCTTAGACTGTAATCGTTCGTCAGGAAACGTCACCTAGTTCTCCAAAATGCATAGGTCGATTGCATCCCGTTCGATTTCCTTAGAGTACAACGAAGAGCTCGACCGGATCGAAGCTTCCATGATCGACCTTTCGCTTTCAATTTTTAAGAAAATGATCGAGAAAGAGAACAAATGCACCTTTTAACGTTGCTAATTTCGTATTTCTTTGTATTGTCAGATAAAGTAAGAAAGATTGTTATTTTGAAATTAAACTGCATTGAATGTCCTTAATTTCAATAAATTAATAAGTTTGTTTGACGCTCCCAATGGCAGTTTGCCATACCGAACGCAGGACACTGTGCACACCACTGAGGAGACATTTGTCGTTCTGTATACTGGAATAGTGTTGAATTTCGGAATTGTTTCAAGACAAAATTTCAAATCATAAAACGTGCAAAATGTACGTATGAATAAATGTTATAAACAGTAGGAAAACAGTATCAGTATGTTTAAAAGTTCAGCTTCACTATCAGTTTTAGAATACTCTGCAACATTGCCAACAAACCTACTTTCACCCAAAGATAACATGTGATGTTTGAAGCATATGAAAACGATTCCAACGGCCGTTCCCAATGGAGGACCGAAGGAGCAGAGCCCAGAGCGTCTCCGCCTTGGGAGCAGATAGCCCCGGGGCAGCGATAGCCGGAGATACGAACGAGCTCTGCAACGCGGCGGGCGGATGTGCTGGCGATACGCGGCGACCGGGCGCGCTGTCATTCACCACGGCGCCAGTTAATATGAAAACAATAAAATTAATGCGAGGCGGTAATAAACTGTTTCAAAATGCCGACGCAACTTTGTTTTGTAATCGACACCTCGACATTATCAATTCATTAGTATCGATTGCTATATTTCGGGAATCAATGTTTGTGTATTGTGATGTCTCAGAATGTGACTCCAAAGACTCTTGAGAAGTAATTCCTGTCCTTTTATTCGTTTTTCAGTACTCTTGAGTACAACCAAGTACCAGCATTAAAGTACAATAATAATAATTAAACGGAAATTTCAACTTCACGTTTTAAACTCGTTTATTGTACCATAAATCGTTCCTCAAAAGTTTAGAATTAATCAAGCATTTAGCAGTAAATCTTCATATTTCACTTCCTGTAACATTCCATACTTATATTCAGATAGTAGATCATGGTTAATAAGTCCGTAAAGCGGTCCAGTGTCAGTGCTGGCCAGTGTAACAAGTGGTGCGCAGTGTGTGTAGCAGTGTCACAATGTAGGTATAGTGTCACAGTGTAGCTACAGGTCACAGTGTAGCTACAGTGTAATGCTAAGGTGCAGGTAATAGCTACAGAGTAATAGTATACGCGCGGTACAATAGTATAAGCATAGTATATCACGTACCGAATGTGTAACCTCCAAAAGGCCACATAAGTACATTTAATTTCATACCAGCAGGAATTTTGTTTCTGACAGCGGCACCTGGCCATTTCGCTCCAATCCACGCACCCTTCAGATACCACTAATGCGTGTCAGCGTAGCATGGTGTCGTGCGCAATATGTTTAGTTGTCGCATTTCGTCGTAACTCCCCGTCCCCGAGAGCTGGAACGGACAGCGCCTCGCGACCTGCAGCGGCACACAGCGCTTTTTCTTCCGCCTCTTCCGCCCGGGCGGCGGCGCCCGGGATTCGCCTTGCGAGGCATCCGCCCAGCGGTCCGCCCGCCACCGCCCGGCCCCGCCCACCCCGACCGTCGCCCCCGCCCGCTCCGCCAGCCTGCGCCCGCCCGCCCCGCCCGCCCCGCCCGCCCCGCCCCGCCCCAACACGCCCACCCTCGCTCGCCCGCCGAGAGGGGCGGCAGCGGCGAAGATTGAGGGGGCGACGGGGCGACAGAAGGGGTGGCAAGAGACGGAAGCCAGGACGAAAAGAGGCTAGAGAAGGGGTGGTCTGGGGAGATGCTAGATTTCCAAGCTCCGGAATGAGAAGATTGATGAAAACCAACAGAAGAAAGAGAGCTGCCTCTGCGGATGTGCATCAAATGCGAGTTCAGTGTGTGAATCACTTCTTCGCACAAAAGGCGTAGAGTTAATGTCACTTTTAGTTTCGATAAGGAAATAAATGATAAGGCAAAGGTGAACACTAACTTTCATCTTTCGTTGCTATAAGAGCGAAAATTCAAGCATTTTTGAACTACTGGCTGAATGCTGTAAATAATCCTTTCCTAATTTATCCCAAAATCTATTGTATCTGGGAATGATTACATGTACGACGTAGAATAATTTCCCAAACTACATTAATCGCTTTAGGAAGTACTAGGAAATCACACTTTTATTCACTCAAAACGAATATTAAGTTAAGTATTGCTTAGTGAAAACTGTTGAATTCTGACTTGAATTCTGAATAGATAGATAGATAGATAGATATGATAGATAGATAGATAGATAGATAGATAGATAGATAGATAGATAGATAGAGAGAGAGAGAGAGAGAGAGAGAGGAGAGAGAGAGAGAGAGAGAGAGAGAAGAGTGGTACATGAGCAGAGGTAGATGAAAGGAACAAGAAATAAGAAAAGGAAAAGAAGAAGAAATTTCGAAAAATAAGAGGAGTGCAATGAGGAGAAGCAAGAGAAAGAGGAAAATTTAGGGAAAATAAATAAGAGGAGTGCTAGGGAAAATGAGAACTAGAAACAGGAGGGCAGAGGTCAAAGGAGGAGAATGAGAAAGCGCAAGAGAATCAGCAGAAGCACCAGCGGAGGAAGAGGTATATCAGATTTTGACATTGCTACGTTTGACATTTGTTCAGTTGTTACAGTGCCGTCCAATCGACCTAACGTCCCTACAATGACGTCATAATGGTGGTGTTCAGCCTTCCGATTGATGACACCGCAACAGCTGATTTACTTCAAACGCAGCTCTGTATAGAATTGTAAGGCCGTCTGGGCGAACTCGACTCCACCCAGCGGAGCTGCCCGCCTTCTTCCGCGGCTCCCGCCCTCAGCCCTTCCTGCGCTGCTCCCGAGACAGATTAGCCTCCGCGGGCGCCAGCAGACGCCGTCGCGCCGCCACCGCCGCCCACGCCGCCGCCACCGCCGCCGCCACCGCCGCCGGCCGCCGCCGCCGCCGCCGCCGCCGCCGCCGCCGCCGCCGCCGCCGCCGCCGCCGCCGCCGCCGCCGCCGCCGCCGCCTGCCGCCGCCGCCCGCCGCCGCCGCCGCCCGGGTGCGCTTTTTGCCGGCGCACGCCACGCGACCCGCGCCCGCCGCCCTGCACCTCATTACGTAATTATGTGACTCCGGCCCCACAGCCCCTTCCCGCCCCATTAATCGCATAGCTTTTTTTTCCTTATTGAACACAGCGGCGCGCCCGAGCGGACGTGAAATTAATCAGGATTCGGCGAGCGAGGACGCCCGCCGCGGCCCCACGACGCAATTTGGGAGGAAGAAGAAGTGACAGCTGTCGAAGGACGGCGGCACCCTCCACGACTGGCTCAGAAAGCAGCCCAGGAGAGTGACGTTAACCCTCCCGTTCGAGCGATTTATAAAAGAAATTGAGTTATGGAATGAACGGATATTGCTGGGCAGGAAGCTGGAACGCAAAGCGGAATAATTGGTCGTTGTGAATTCATTTTATCAGTAAATAGTTAATTTAGAAAAGCTTCCTTCACGTAGCTTGACGGGAGCCACAAAATCCAATATGAACAGTACTTCCTCGCGAATGGGTCTGTACTTTGATGTTGTCGAGTCGAGCAAATAACACCTCGAGCAATGTTATCCTCTCGAGTCCAACCGCCTGAAATCAGCTTTGAACAATTGAGAATATAATTAAATTTACGGCGAAAGTGGGTTTGATTTATTTGGAAGACTAAACATCGTCTAGATTCGAGTTCACATCACACAAAGGCTTGAAGGAAGTACGCTGTTCCTGGATGGCAGCCAGCATTCGACTTTTTCTCTCTCGCATTAACGAGCGAGCCGTGCTTCCTGTCTGTCGGGGAGCGCAGCGTCCGCCGAACTCCCGTCACGTGGCTGTAGCGACGCGTGTTACACGCGCGATGCGGCGGCGAGTGCACGCGCCCTGGTCTTCCGAGCGACCGAGCGCAGCAGCGGCCGCCGCCGCAATGCTTCCTCTCGGTCGATTTAAAAAGCGCCGCGGCGGCCGCCCGCCTGCCCCATTTCTCCCTTCATCCGGGGTCCTAACGTACCGCGCGCCGGCTGGGGAGGCACGCGTGGCGCTGGAGGTGTGGAGGGGAGGCAGTGGCAAAGGTGGAGGTTGCGGCGAAGGTGGAGGTGGAGTTGGAACTGGTCTTGGAGGCGGGGACTGAGGCGAGGGCAGGAGGGCAGGCAGGGCGAGGCAGGGGAGGGCAGGGCGAGGGCAGGCGAGGGCAGGCGAGGCAGGGCGAGGGCAGGGCGAGGGAGCGAGGCAGGCGAGGGCAGGGCGAGGGCAGGCGAGGCACAGGAGAGGCACAGGCGAGGGCATGAGCGAGGCATAGGCGAGGGCACAGGCGAGGGCATAGGCGAGGGACAGGCGAGGGCAAGGCGAGGCATAGGGCGAGGCATAGGCGAGGGCAGGCGAGGGCAGAGGCGAGGGCAGAGGCGAGGGCAGAGAGGAAGGGCAGAGGCGAGGGGCAGAGGCGAGGCAGAGGCGAGGGCAGAGGCGAGGCAGAGGCGAGGGCAGAGGCAAAGGCAGAGGTGAGGGCAGAGTTTAGGGCAGGGAGAGGCAGAGGTGAGGGGCACAGGTTAGGGCAGGGGCAAGGGAAGAGGTAACGAAAGGGGACGGCAGAAGCGACGTAGTGGCGACGGCAGAACTGATGGTTGAAACATCAGCTATGATGATGGCAAATAAATGGGCGATGGGGAAAGTGGGATTGAGGCGCCTTCCGAAGAAGGAATGCTATCCACGCGGAACCCCAAACCGCAAACTGTCCGGACGTGTTTATTTTGGATCTATAGGAAATAGACTGAGCTCTCTTATTCCACATTGCGGTTCTTAATCGAATATATTTCCATTCCAAATTATCTGGACACAGTTCTACGTTTTCATTCTCCTAAATAATAAAAACGTCTGAGAACTAAGTATCTTCATTACACGCTATTTCTCTAACATTATTTACGATTTTTACACCATACTTCTGATTAGTTACAAAATTAGGATATGAATTATATTTTCATAGATAAGAAAATATGCTGAGAGAACGCAATACTTACGGTTAACAAACAATTATCCTACAACAAATACCAAAAATTGAAAAAAGTCTAGGAAATGTGTCGATTACGTAGATCGTGCTTCAGAAAATTTATAGGTTGTGATCGGCTCAGTTCTGCAGCCATATCAGACATTGACATGGTTGCTATAAAGTAGATTTGAACAGATAGATGGGAAAAGGGTTCTTGCGCAAATCATGTACCCAACATTTGAGGACTCTATACGCGTTTCTGCGAAATCTCTGAATATTGCTGCGTGATATTTCATTTCACATTTCCTCTTGAGCGCCAGATAATCCAACTCACTCTGTCGACCTCTCTGCTAGAGTTAATGCAAACATACCTACATACCACTTGGATTGTTCCATATTCAATATCTTCATATTTAAACGGTAATAAATGCAAATGCATCAAACAGAATACATTACGTATTCGAATGCTCATATATACATTAAAATATACTAAAGATTTGTTAACTCATTTGTGATTTATTTCAATGGACCACAATCTAATTGTCTTGAAGAAAAGATTTGATGTTTATTGCGGTTAAGAATAAATAAATATAGCCAATTCTTGCGTGAAATTACCCTAGAATGTAGTCATATGCAATTCTTAAGGCCAAAATCTCGCTGATTATTTTACCAGTAGAAACAATTAATTACGCTTTTCTTTCGTGAGATTGCCACAACAGATATCAGACAAAAACAATAAAATACTAAAAGGAACAGTAAATATGCGGTCGGCATTGCTCCACAACTATGTCATCCATCATTCTTTTGTTATAGTGCAAATGTGTATCTTTAATATTGTATTGTAATTCATTATGAACGCTTATGAGCTGCACTCTATTGAGAATTGATCCAAATAAAGAGTATATATTATTATTATTATTATTATTATTATTATTATTATTATTATTATTATTATTATTATTATATCTGAGGCAATATCTGTCAACTCACCATGAGATGATTTAAGGTCCGAAGACAGAAGTTCACGGAGCTATACAGCGATAAACAGCGACCACCTGGGTAAAGAAACACACACAATATTAATATCAGAATATTTATTTATTTACTTATAAGAAATAAGGCCAGCAGGTTTACACCTAACACATGCTTACTTTATACAAATGATTAAGTCTATTTAGTAATGGCGGCAACATAACTTATAGCGAAACTATAAATTAGTGTTACTTTAATTGGCTATAAAAATGTTAATACTTGTCGATCATTTTGTATAATGGAGAATATTTGTTAACAAATTATTGACAAATAATTACAAAACGCAAAATCAAACAATAAACAAAAAATTTTAAGTGAAAAAAGGACCAATTTAAGAAACCTCTAGAGCGAAATAATTTTCCATTTGTTCAGTGTAAGGAAAATGGTAAACATGGTAAAACTATGGTAATACGAGTTACATCTAACATCGTAATACATTCCAAATATCGCGAGAAACTCCTACAATAAACGAGGTGATTCTGAAAATATGAAAATGTATCATTTACATGAAATAAGGAGAAAAATAAAAAATTATTTAATAAGTGATTTTCACAACGCATCCCGAAAAACTCTGTTTCGAACCTCCAGGAAACTCTCCAATGTTCATCCTCTAGAAGAAATGATTAAATAAATGTTTACTTGCCTCTATGTTAAATCCTGCACATAGCTACAGAGACAGAAGAGAATAAACCCCTTCTCGAAAACAAGTAAAACCGATAATATCACCTGCGATATTATTATTGCCAGAGTTCATTATCGGCTTTGATGAAGATAGCTATTTTTTCCCTACACAATGCAGTAAAACATTATTTCTAGGTCTTTCAAATCTCACTGAGACAAAATGTTTTCGAAATTTCATAACTGGATTATGCAGAAAGTTACGTGTTGTCTTGTTACGTGAACTTCCGTCTGTGCAGCCATGCATTCCAATGACAAATGTCATTTGTTGAGCTTGCTCAGTAATAAAACTGATCAATATAATTTAATTACAAAACGTTTATGTCCCATCAGTACATGTTTTGTAATTGTTGGGATGTTCAATACAGGATAAAAAATAGAGAACGAGACGATTTTCAGTACTTTTACGCAGGATTTCAAAGTAGTAAATTAGCCAGCTTTGTTTGAAACTGAGAGGAAAAAATATTCAAGACAAATAGCCTTCTCATTTGAACATAAACTTGTTTAAACTCTACATTTTATCTTTGACAGCATCTTGAGTAATGTTAAACTTTACAATACTTCATATCACACCAATTTACAGTAACAGAAATTTTAAAAATATATATTTATTTTCACGCTTTAAGAGACTTTGGTTTGCAACGTTCGAAGAACGAAATATCAAATGTATCCAAATCCGCAGAAATCAACATGCACGAGAATGACTCAAGGGGCCCGTTTGTGATGAGTAAATTTGTTTCAAATGCGAGCGCTCCACGATGTTTTCCTTCCGGCTGGCGGACCTACGCCGCGCGGCGGTCTGGTCGCCTGGCGCCGCGCCGCGCAGCGCCGCCAGGGTCAGGGGTCGTTCGCCGCGGGACGGCGGGGAGGAGCAGAGGAGTGGCGGAGGAGGGAGGGGAGGGAGGCCTGAGTGGGACAATGCTTGCGTTGAGAGCGCCACCAGGGCTGCACAACCAGCTGCTTGCAGCGGCAGACGCGATACACAGGCATGACGCGTCGACGCTCGCGAAGTGCAGCGGGCGACAGCCAACAGGCATGTCAGGCCACGCCCCACCCAAAACCAAAATTGTCCTAATGAGTTTCCAAAGACGCGGCAGGTGGTGAGAAAAAAAAAAGGAAAGATCGCAATTGATGATGATAATTGTTTTATCCAGTATATTCCAGACGGATAATAAGCGGTAAATAGTAGATTCTGCAACGAGGTAGAATGATGGCTATTATTCACGAGTGGATGTTTGACGCGAGCGACGTAGGAGCGAGTGTCGGAATTCCACGAGTGAATAATAGCTATTCTAGCAAGTAGAAAACTTCACTTTCTACGACTTTGATATTGAAGTTTTAAAATACAAATGATAGTTGATAAATGATAGTTGCGGAAGAGCACGCAGCGCCTCTGTAGGCGACTGCGAGAACCCTAAGTCGTTGTGTAATGAACTAGGACGAATGCGATTGGTCGACAGGTGTGTTAGAATAATATTCTCCAGAATTGTGGAATTGGCATGATTACTGCATCCGAAAACAAGGAGAAATGAATACATTTTGCTATAGTCGTAGAGAAATTTTTATTTAAGGTGCATTTAATGCTAATGAATAGCTGGCTTATACACGCTATTTTTAATATTATAATCTAATTACTTTATACTTTTTGATGAATGCTGAAATTGAATCTCCGAAGTGAAGCTACACGAGTAGTATTTATGTCAGGACAGTAAAGAGGTACATGAATTCACAATCAGAAATCACAGACACAGCTTCCATCACATGCAGTTGCGCTTTTTGAAGTCTAATATGATATACGCTGAAATAACATGCTGTATTCTGTTAAGACAGATTGTAAAAATGAGTATGGCATGCTGTTAAAATCTAAAATTATCGCATAAATCCTCCTCCTCCTGCATTTATTATACTTCATGCTATATTATGCACTTGATATCGCTATTAAAATATTTGAACCATACTTCATTACAAAACTAAATAAAACACAACAACAACAAAACTTCATATTTTAGGAGGTGTTGTCCGTCACCACGCCGAAATCTTACTTTGGGTGATTTATTTTCGAGTATTTTCCGTCTAACATCAACAGTATATTGTTATTTATTTATTTATTTATTTATTTATTTATTATTTATTTATTTATCGATATTATCCAGCAGGTACACGGCCATTAGCCGTGGTTTCGCACCCGTGACTTCCGCCCAGGTTTCTTTCGCCACCCCGACGAGGAACATTCGAGCAGATTTGCGCGTCCCCTGAAATCCCTGGGTGATTCTCACTTTTTCGCCAGATGTCAGTTTGGTTTAATATATCCGATTCTATCGTGAGATCTCGTGAGGACGGGAAATGCCGGAGGAATTTAATTTTGCCGGTCTTTTGAAACCACTAGAGTGAGATGGCTACTGTGGGATTTTCTGGTCTACGAAAATCCACGCGGGTCGAACACGCGCACTGAGGATCTGAAAGCCAGTAAGTTTGACGAATCGCCCACGATGAGTATGATGTTATATTACTAGAAATGATAGACTTGCAGATTTTAAATGTCTGACATGTTTTAAAGGTTTCTGAAACGCGGGTATGGTGAGAAGTGAGGAGCTTTAGTTGTGCGTATCTCCATCAGTCACCATTCTGCAGGCCTCAAACTGCAGCAATTCCAACTGGGAAGTAGGTCATCGTAGGTACCACTGCGTTGTAAGAGAAGAGGCATCGCGGGGCCGAGTGCTCCGTGCGTAAAATTAGGCCCGGTGGGAGGACGCCCGCGCCCAATTATGTAATTCCACTGCTCGTCGCGGCGACGCGCAGCCAACTCCATCGTCTGGGGACTGCGGCGGCGGCAGGGAAGCGTGGGCGTCAGGGCGACGGAGGCAATGATGGTGGGCGGCGACGGGCGAGGCGGGCGTGATCGTCAGTCGCATCCGTCAGCCTCCAGGCGGGCGGGCGGCGGACGGCGGGGCAGCGGGCGGCCGGGAGGTGGGCGGCGGGCGGGGACAGCGGTCGGCAGCCGACAGGCGGCAAGCGGCGGGCGGCGGGCGGCAAGCGGCGGGCGGCAGGCAGTGAGCGGCAGGCGGTGGGCGGTAGGTGGCAGGCGGTGGGCGGTAGGTGGCAGGCGGTGGGCTAGGTGGCAGGCGGTGGGCGGCAGGCGGTGAGCGGCAAGCGGCAGCGGTGGGCGGCAGGCGGTGGGCGGCCGACGGTGGGCGCCGACGGTGGGCGGCAAGCGGTGGGCGGCAAGCTGTGGGCGGTGCTGTGGGCGGCAGACGGTGGGCGGCAGGCGGTGGCGGCAGGCGGTGGGCGGCAGGCGAGCTGGGCGGTGGCATGGCGGCGGACAGGAGGCGATCGACGGTTGGTGGTGGGGCGGTGGGGCGGTGGGGCGGTGGACGAGGGGCGGTGGGGTGGGCGGGGACGGTGGAGGGGTGGCGGGGCAGGGGGCGGGTGGCGAGGCGGCGGGCGTGTTCGTCAGCCGCCGCGTCCGCCCTCCAGCTGAGCCTCCGCCTCCACGCGTGGCCTGGCCTGGAAATGACCTGCCTGCCGATCGAAGCCGCTCACATCATGCCCGTTTACCATCGCAGTGGACTAATCAATTTGACATTATTTACCTCCGCAATGCTAATTTGCCGGTGGATTTGACAATGAAAGTACGGTTCGCAGCTGGCACGTGGTGGTGCGAGAAGACTTAATGACGATATATGACTCTTCTTTTCGTTCGCTCTCCTGGTTTATGTAGTCATAATGCCGTGTAATTTGTCTCTTCCAGACAGTTGTTTTCAGCGGTGTTTCTACCAGAGAATCCTATGGTTGGTTCTTCTGAACTATTCAATAGATATTCATAAAGTAAAGCATGCATATTATGTATTAGTAAAATGTAAATACGACGAGGAACTATCACAAAGGAATCTCCTAACGATTTAGATATACTATTTCAGTATACTCGATGAATTCGTAATTTGGTAGTTTTTCTTCCCATATTTCATTTTATTTCTAATTCTGGCAAAATGACTTTATTTGAATCTTTCTAATTTGATTCCGTTGCCCTCTCGCACTCGTGAGCCATCTCGCGCCAGAGCAGGCCATTTGCACGGGCGTGATATACGGGCGCAGAGAAGAATTAATCACGGATATTATTGTTAGGCACGGCCTCCGTCGGGCTTTACGGACGAACCCGGCCAAGGTGGGGGTGGGGTGGGAGTTACTCAGCGCGAGGCGAGATGAGGCGGGTGCAGCTGGCTCTTTCGCCCTCGAAGACCCGCGTAACGACCGCTTCGGTCACCTCCCTCCTGGTCTGCGCACTGATCCTCGGCCAGACTTGCACCCCAGCGCTAAAATGGCCAGGTAACGTCCGCAA
The DNA here is from genome assembly GCA_964035755.1 of Teleogryllus oceanicus. NCBI lineage: Eukaryota > Metazoa > Arthropoda > Insecta > Orthoptera > Gryllidae > Teleogryllus > Teleogryllus oceanicus. Next base: position 104,406,410 of record CAXIVR010000004.1, on the reverse strand, counting down.
TCTTTGATAAGTCTATAAATGATAAAACCAGCTATTTGGCGTCTCTGGTGGCATTTTCGTTAAATTGGTTGTAGGATTTTAAATTTTTTTTTACTATTTTATTGTCGCTTTCAACAAGCAACATAGGTGTAATGGTAACGGTAAACAACATCCACTAACATTCATGCCCCGAAGGATTCGAACGCAACCTTCAGGCATGAGGTAGCTACGGATCTTCTGCTTTGTCGACCTTGGCTATTCGCCGGCTGAAAGGTTTCTTTTTGCTTTTCAAATAAACTTTTAATAAAATAAATTTTAACGTGTTAAGTTTCGCTTGTTCATTTTCGGGCATAGCGTTACACGAAAAAGTAACGAATAAACTAATTGTTTAAATTTTTCTTTCGTTACAAAATTAGGTTTAATTATAGTCAATCGCATGTGAAACCGATCCCAAGAAAGGCACGTGTCCGATCCTGGCAAAATTAAATCCTGTAGCAATTTAGCACCAATCAGAGTTTCGATTTGAATAAGTGGATAAGGTGAGATATTGTATCCTGGCTCGTGCTATCTGGTATTCAAATTAAACGTCAAAATTAGCGCAATAGCGGTCGTAGGAAAGCAATGGCAATTATCCGTAGGTATACTTGTTCAGGACAAATCTCACAAGAAGGCGCAAGGGTTTCTGAGACTAGCCTACGCACAAATAAGTGTATGGCAGTAAAAGAAGAGAAAAATAATCTGACGATTCATGTCGTATCGATTGTTGCAATGCCACAAAGAGAGTGTACGTAGTCTTTCACGGCGTTTCATCAATACATTCTACGGTAGGTTCATTGAAATTATAAAAACATTTGTTTTTTCTAGACTTCTTCCAGAATATCCTCGAAGGAACGCCTAGCCATTGTCAATTGACATGTGGATAGGAATCAAAGTAGCTGCTGATCGCCTTTGTGTGCCGTGAGTCACCCAAACGCGTTTTAGTTGCTTAAAAACACTTTTAGAGACAGACATAACAATGGATAGGAAAATATCATGTTTATTACTATATAATTACAACATCGATGTTTTCCTCGATCTCGATCGGCATCGAAAACACTTTAGCGATGTATCGAAACATCGATGTATCGATATTTTGGTAAATTCGCCGTCACTACGCACCACTCAAAAGCCCCAAACGATGGCGAACTGGTGGCAGCGAGGAGGCGACGATGTTGTTCGCAAGCCTTCAGGTAAGTTCACATCATGTAAGTTTAGTCCGTTATTCTAATTTTTGTTAACATTCAGTAGTATTATATACGTTTTAACGTGGCGCATGACGAAATCAGCTGTTGAAGGTGTTCTCGAATCGGAGCTTAACGTCACTCAGCGTGACGTCACGTGATGACGTTCAAGCTCCAATTGGATGACAGTGTAACAACTGATTTATGTCGCGTCACGTTAAAAAGCTAAGCATAGTTAAAAATGTGTCACTTCGTTACTCTACGCATTCTTTGATGGAAACTGCTTTATGCGAGATGGAAGTCAGCATCCCTCAGCTATCAATTTCAACCTTGACCTACTGCTTACGTGTGACAACCTCACTGGTGCGTTTAGGTAGAACATGTTCAGCGAGCCATGATGAAGTCAATGCTTATACTTAAGTATATGCTTTATTTGTATTCGTATGTGGGCTTCTCTACTCACTGAGGAAAGTAGGTATAAACATTCCTGTTACTGGGCGAACTCTGTCCAAAGGATGGAAGACGTTAACGAAAAGATGAGGGAACTTCCTGGCGCAGTGTTGACGCTCAGAGCGAAGAAGGGCGGAGGCTTGAACTCGTCACATTCTCTCTTCCATCGCGAAAGGCCGCAAAATCTTAATAAAGCGAAACACGGCCTCTTTCTAGCCCCTGCGCCTTGATACGAGATCAAAGCAGCATGGGAGCGATCTGTTCCAAGCAATTTATCTATGACGCGCCACGTGAGGGAGAAAGGTTCTCCAATTCCGCATTTCAGAAAGTGAACGTCCGGCCACGAAAAAGAGTTGGGAAACAAACCTAAAAAGAGCTCTGTCTTTGTGAGTACAATCGCTTTGGGCAGACGTAGGAAGATTCAGGCTCACGAAGGCAGTCCGGAGCCTGAAGATGGTTCTTCGAAGATATTCACTGGCCAGCACAATACTCAAACACAGGAAAAAGAACTCTTCTACACCTTACTTCCATCATGTGAAATTGTACCAACAATGAAGAGTTTAGTATGTTAATTATTATTTCTGAGTAATCAAACAATTATTTAACTTATATTGTATTATAAGTTACGGTAGATAAGAGGGAACCAATGTCTGCAAAAATACATTTACATTTTGATTGAAGAAATTGAAAATGCCAGCCTTATTCTAATTTGTTCTTCCAGTGAAATCTCATCAATTCAGAGGATGAAGATATTTTACCTTGTACATCCGCAATTAGCTAAAGTAGATCTCAAAAAGTTAGAAACTGGTATTGATTTATACACTATATAATGTTGAATATTTATTTAAATTCACTGAATATCTAACTAGAGATTAAACTTTCATCTTTCTCCCTGGTTCACCAATCCTCCGACTCAATATTAGACTCTGTTTCCATTTCAAGGCACTGACAATAGCTGTTTTCATTTCCATGGAAAAATCAAACACAAGAACTCCACTGGAATTCTCTACTCGTCCTGAATCCACGATCATTACAAGCGCTACTACTATATCGGTTTTATGCCTGATGGTCCTGTCGTTTTTCATTCCTATTGATCTAACAAATGATATTACATCACTGTAAATCGTAGACGGATGGTGAAACAGTTAAAAGGAAAATAGAAAGGAAAGAAACCAGAAGGTGAAGCTGACGAGGACGTTGACCGCAATTGGAACAAAAGCAGTTCAATGGGTTGGAGTTCAGGACCTACAACCTCGCAAGAGCAGAAAGGGCAACAGGAAGTCAGCGGGCGAAGGGGGAAGGCTCGTAGCATCAGGAGAAGGGCAGAAGCACCAACCAAGGGCAACAGGAAGCAACAGGAGAAATGGCGATTGGCCACTGAGGTGATGACAGGCCATTTCTCGCTACAGGATCAAACATACGATTTCTGGAATTTGAAATACGACTGGAAATTTCAAACTGGAATCTGTTATTTTCTTAATATTTTAATACTTTGCAACATGCACTTGATCCCTGCTCTATGACTATATCGTTTTAGGTGATTCATTACATTTTAATGGCTCCACAGACCGACGCGGAAGATCCGCAGCCTACGCGAATTGGCAGCAGCGGGGAGTTTCGCGTCACGTGTTGCCTATGAGCACGTTCAGACTCTGCGCGGCAGGCGAGCGTCCGCGATTGCAATATCCAATTCTCCATTATAATTCTCGTTTCATATGTTCCTTCCTATGAGTGTAATCTAAAGGTTCAATTTTATTTCATTAAAATATTTGTTATGTATATAATAGTTTATGTCTACAACATATATGTAATACACTACATATCCTTCAAAGATTTGAGTTTGATTTCAGAAAACTAGAACGTCATTTGACCAAAATGTCATTACAAAAGTTTGTCTAGAGCATTTCTTTTCCTCTTGCCTCTGAAACTAATATTGTTCTCTGTCTCGCTATCTGCACTTTTAAACTCATAATCAATTCTGTTCAGGGTCGTGTTTAAAACAAATGTACGAAAGTTGACAACATAGCCAACGCACAAAATCATAGCCAACACAAAATGTTCCTACATACACGAAAGGGGGACATAAAATACACCCACTAAAAGCACAATGGAAATATTACGTCATTTACGAAGGGGGTACCAGACCCGTACTAGAAAAATGCAGATTTAAAAAAGATTCATGTGCTGTACATTATTGAGAATTAATGTAATTGTTGAGGCAGATTTCTGTATTTGGAAAGAAAATATATCTTCTGCCGTTGCTATGGAAAATGAAGAGTGAAACTGCCTCAACAATTACATTAATTCTCAATAATGTAGAACACATGAATCAAAAGAACTGAAAGTTTATATCAAGGTGGTGGGTTCCTTGAGTGTCCCCTTCGTTTTTCTAGGATTAAGTCAAATTTGTTCGTGAAATGTGCTAGCGCAAACTGTTCTTGCTTTGCGCCACAATCTCTTTCATTTTCTCTAGTTTTTTGAAGGAGCTTACTGCGATTCACTGAAAAATTCATTTTTCACCTCTCATACTGCACATGCAACACTAGGGCGATAGTCCCACAGACCTTTCATTGATGCTAACAGCTAGCGAGCACATGCCTTGGTGTGATTCATGCGTACAATCAATCGGATAGATGAAAGAGTTCCTATTCGAAACCTTTACCGGACATCTTGTTCATCGTTTTCGATCTATCGATTGCTTGTTTCAGTCGAATCCGAGAGCGCCGGCGACCTACGCTCTTGTCCACTCCAGAAACCTAATTGCCCTCTCATTCGAGCACGTGGTGATGTTTAGAATATAACATTACTTTATAACCACTGAAAGCGACCCCTGATTCCGTAATATCCGAGTGAGGCCTTTGGTCGAACGTGTCAAAGCAGCCCTCGGCCTCTGGCTTCTGGTTCTTTTTATAAATTTTATTTTGTATAGGATGACTTACAAAGTTTGGTTTACAAGAAACTCATTTGTATAGTTGACTTATATCTAATTCTTATATACTAACTCTAAACTACAATTGACGAGGGGACTCACCGAGCACCTCCAAAAATTACTGAGGTTTGAAAAAATGTTGAGAAAAGAATGAACTGGATATCGGTTTTTATTCTAGTTGGGTTTTCATTATATTTTCCTAAATTTATATGTCTATCATGATTGATGAGTGTTAGATTGGAATAAAAGTTATTGGCAAGAAAGGCTATGTGATGTGCGATGGGTTTTAGGTTAAGTTCGTGGTGTAATTGCTTATTGGAAATGAACCAGGGGCGTGGGTGATAGTTCTTAGGTATTTGTTCTGAATAACCTGAATTTTGTTGATATTATACTTAGCAGCATTTGTCCAAATTGGACAAGCGTTCAGGAAGAAGAGTCTAATGATTGTTTTTGTATAAGGGTGATAAAATTATTTAGTGATAGTTTACTGTTATTTATAAGTGATTTTAGCTGTATTATTTTGGCTTTGGCTTGTTGGACTTTTGTATCAATGTATATTTTCCAGTTGAGTGTAGTATCCATGTGAAGACCCAGGTATTTAACAGCATTGTTGTGAGGAGTCCAAGGGATTGTATTGTTGTTCAATTTAAATGGCATGGGGAAAGAGTAAGGTCTGAAAGTGAAGAATTTAGCTGTAGATTTCGCAGGGTTGATTTTAATCTTCCATTTCGTTGCCCAGTTTTCTATTTTATTTATATGAGATTGGATTTCGTTAGCTATGTAATTAATTGAGAAGTGGGACTTGTAGATTACAGGTTTCTGGTTCTTGTCACAGCGCGCTGCTGCGGCCGCGCAGAAGGGAGTTCTCTTACTTCTCGTTTCTAGAGTTGCAAATAGTTGCAGATGAAACCTACACGAACGTGTTTCCTGATATTTCTTGTATTATTACTGCAGGTTTCATGACATACATACGCGTACATTTTTTTGTAAGTCAAGAAACGCAAATGCAATGTTGCTTTTAGCGGACATGATTTCAATAATTTATTTACAACTAATATGAACGTAAACAATACGGTTTTTTTCGTATAAACTGTTGAAGAGTAACGAGGAAAAAAACGAATTTCATAACTTTGATAGTAACCGAGAAATGTGCATTCCAAAGTGGGATGAATTTATGACCGTCCGGGTTCTTATAAATCTCTCATTTTTGCGCGCGTTGTACACAATAATGGGCAAGAAAATATAAAAATATAGTATAATGCATAAAGCAATGGACATTTTTCTGTTCATATGTGCTTAAATGAAGCAAATCAGACAATTTTGAAAACTTGATTTTTGTCCGCATTTTCGCCTTTCAAAGCACCGTGCGATGCCTTCATGAAACTGCTTTACTAGTTAGTTTTAAAATGTAAGTCCGATTATATGTTATTGAGAAAGTTCCAAACTGATGCACTTGAAGCTCATTTTTGTGCTTATCGCCAGATGTCAGGAGGCAATTATTACATAAACTTTGTTCAGCTTTTAGAAAGAGTAGAAGGCTCAGATTTAGAAATAATCTGTTATTATGTTACAAATCAGGAAACATTCCTCTTAGAAGTTTGCAATTAAAGAAGTGAGTGAAAATGCAGGGCTCATTGACATATCTGATTTTCAGTATGTGATTGAAGAAAACTTAAGTTTGAAAACCAGTGTTTCAGAGGCTATTCTTCCAATTTTAACATAGGCAAAAAAGCAACTACAAAATCAGAAGTGTATGATTTGTTTAGCTTGGTTACAACTTAAGAAACAAGTGCATATAGACCCGGAGGTCTTCAGAAACACAGGAAATAAGTACATGTATACATACATTTTTTTATTTGAACTGCAATTGGGTATGACCCGGTGGCAGTTAATTAGCAATAATTACAATAATAATAACACTTAACATTAATATGCTGTAATATTAATAATAACGATATTATGTAATAACAATAACTAATAAAGGTATAATTAAACCAGACATGCAATATTAATCATATCACTAATATTAAGTATTATAATATTTCAACTCGTATGATATATAATAATTATAATTATATGTCGGTGATGCTAATGTATGAATTAATTAATGAATTGGACCGGGGACGATTAATTTTTCCAACTGAAGTTGTTGTTTTGTGCATGGGATTTACTTGGGAAATAATCAGCACCATTTTTAAAAGAAATAAAGCATTGTTCGTAGGGTTTGGGCAATAGTTTATCTACTACACAAATTATATCAACCATCCAGTTAAATAAAATTGGCTTGTCACTCACTGTCTGAAAAATGTGATTGTAACGTTACATTTAATGTTGTTTTATGTAATATGTTATCAACATGCTGACGCATTATCTTAAAAAATTATGTAAAATTTAAAAATGAAAATTAATTAAATTCAGCCAAAAAATGCCATAAGAAAATAAAAAAGTTTAACTAATGTAATTTCACTTATTTTATACCAAACTTTATCCCAATACCTTCATGCTTTACATTGTATGCTTATAGGTTGTCAATAAAGTTTACATGAAGAATGACTTCATAGAAATATCTGTAGTGAATATATAGCCACCAATGCTTTTCTCAAATAAGATTATTCCGAACTGGTAAACATAGGAGGTATTATTGTTGGCAATAAATATATACCAGGCAACATAATTTATTAATGATTCACTGAAAAATAGAATTTTCTATGCCCATTTTAATTTCCTCTAAATCAATAATGATACATCATATTGCAGATGTGACTTAGTCAATTGAAGGGCTTAGAGCGTGAAGGTGTTAACTCACTTTTTATGTTTGTCGTCAAACCAACTTTTCTATGAGTTTCCTATTTGTTGCTCTGCTATTTTTGATGAAAATCCACATATTTGTGATATAAAAAATTAATAATTATCAGTAATATTAAAAAAAAGTTCCATGCAAGATTACTAAATCTCAATTATTGTACATTGACGACAGATGCGCAATTTAGAGGCCAAATTTTCTCCACTTGTATCCCAAAACCAACCACGTGTGGCGAGGCCACCCGACCTTCGACTACCGTGATCACGTGACTCAAAAGCTTGACATATGCATTAGGGCCTGAGTAAAGCTGGCCTCGGGGAAAATATACTTAATTTTCCTTATTCAGTGAACAGTTATCTTTGAGATAAAAGTTGCGGCATCGTCATTAAAACGTCGACATTTATAAATAATGACGTTCAAAACAAAACATTGATGTTAATAAAACATTGCCCCAAGATCATCGATTTTTACAAAGCTACATTAATGACTTAGTATTCACGCTCGGAGGGGAATTTAATTTCGTGGTGTGAGATTTGACTCACCAAACAGTCACAAAACGATCGAGTTGTTTGACAAAAATTGTAATGGTATGAGATTTGATAATAAAAAATGTATGAACTTCTTTCCCCAACATAACATCGATTTTAATTATTTTTCATCCTTGATCGCTATCGTCTGAAGAATGTTCTCTTTATGGATATCTAAAGATTATCACAGGTATTGATTTTAAGTTATTGGTTATCAACCACGTAAAAATCATCGAACATAAAACATCGATGTTTAAAAACATCGGATTGAAGAAATCGATGTTTACAAACATCGGATTTAAGAAATCGATGTTAAATCCATTGACGATTTGTATAAAAACATCGTTGTTTTCAAATCGTCATCGACATCGCATCCCTGTTACAGACCTGTCACCAAGAAATTACAGTAGAGGTACGTGGGTTCGTAAGGGAGCAATCTTTACTGTGGCGATGTCACTTGCAGTTTGTAATAGGCGCCTGCGCAGCGCACCGCTCAGTAGATTGCAAACAATTTGCCGTATCAGGACCATTGAGTATAGGATATGCCTGTATGCGACCTCTTTATCTTCTGGGATCTGTGCATCAAGGCCTCATCGAAGGTCGGTGGCACAGAGCAAGTTGATATGATACAAGACTGCATTTTCTGAGAATAATAACTGCGGGTTCTGCGTTGCCAAGTCTTTTAGTAAATAACTAATGGAGATATTGTGCGTTCATAGAGCGCTGTGGACTGTTTGAAAAGTTTTTCATGTTGAAAAACTGTCATGCTTTGCTTCGTTCAAATAGGCTTTAGAGTCTCTGACATTGGACATACAAACGAATCACCAGTAGCTGCCTAATGTATACTCCCATTAAAAATTTCCAACATCAATGGCGCTTGGATGCTTTCATCGCCCGTGGATATAAACAGGTAATATTACAATTTCTTGAGCGAGTATGGTTGAATTTTTACAACAGTCTTAGCTAAACGACGACGCTTATTTCCAGGGGCTGTGACAAATAATATATAATAATGCGTATAATAATATCGTAATAAACTTGTGTTCTGCGTCTAGTTTAAAAATTATTGAGTCTCTGAATGCCGTGAGAATGTAGAAATTTTTGCTAAACTTTCCAGCGAGCATTTATTTCAGGGACTATAATAAGAAGTAATATATATTTAATAAAACTGTGTTCTGCCGCCTAGTTAACACATTAATAGGCTCTGAATGCCATGAGGTAGTGCGTACTTGATCGGTTGGGTTGTTTTGTAGCAACATTTTGTTTGTAAAGTTGACGAGCACTTAATTCGAGGGCTATAATAATATATACTAATAATTAATAATATTAGTAAGTTAGTTGAGCCCATAATTAGCTGTATAGTAGTTTCGTGTATAGTAGTTTCGTTCTCAATTTATTTTTTTTATTTTGTTTCAATTTAAAAAATATTACAAGTTTAATGAGTCTATCTCAGGTTGAATGGTGCTGCAATTTATTATTATTTTTACAAGAAACAAATATTAATATTTATTAATAATAATAATAAGATTGTTGGGCCTATAATTTATAATTTGTGTACAAGTAGTTACATTTCGAAGTTTAATTTTGATTTTTGTCAGCTAGTTTTATTCTAAATCTGGCTGAACATTGATTACAAGAAAACTGCGATAACCTACAATTGGGTATGCAGCATTTAATTAGTCTAAGGTATGTACTATTTTTTTGTGTTCTGCTACGGTGTCAGCCAGCTATGGTCAGTTGATGATGATGATGATGATGATGATGATGATTAATGGAGGATTACTCCGGGTGCTCCAACAATCGATGAGAGGCTAAAATTGCCATCGAATAGTAACAATGAATGATTAAGTTGCAATAAATTTTGAAAAATTCTTTCCCATGGCAACATGGTGAAAATTTGTGTAAACCAACAATGGCTGCTCTTAAGGTTTCAAACTTTCGTGTTTATTTTAAACCGACCTCAAAACTCTGTTACTTGAATTCTTTTTAAGTGTTATTAGCACACTCGTCGCACAATAAATAAGCACATATATTAACACCAGATCATGCATTTTTATTGTGAACATAAATCGAAACCATACTATTTATTTTTATTTCTTCAGTTCATTAGTACGACTAGTGTTGCTGTTTATCGGAAACGATTATGAGATGTATTGTGTGAAACAATCTTTGCGTCGACAGTTATAGAACAAAGTAGCAATGATCTTTTCTCTCAATGGCAAGTTATTGGTGGTGGTAGTATTATTAATTGTAATTATGTTAGTCGCATTATGAAAATAATTGCAATATTTTTGATTATTTAGGTCGTAACATCTAGGTCATTACCGACCACTATTGGAGTTAACGGTATGGTAACTGTGAAAATAAACGATATGGTGATGATAAGGGGCGAAAGAACGAACACAAATACAACATGCGACACTACTGCCTTAGCGATCTCGGCCCCCGGATCGGTACAAATTATTAGAAGAGGAAAGTAACGAACATCATTGTATAAATAACGAACATCATTGTATAAATAACGAACATCATTGTATAAATAACGAACAGCATTGTATAAATAACGAACAGCATTGTATAAATAACGAACAGCGTTGTATAAATAACGAACAGCGTTGTATAAATAACGAACATCATTGTATAAATAACGAACATAAATTTTATAAATAAGGAACATAAATTTTATAAATAAGGAACATAAATTTTATAAATAAGGAACATCACTTTATGCTGCGTGACCTCCACTTTTCTAGTTATTCTGTTTATTTCCTGACAGGTGTAAACAGACTTTACCCCTGACAATTTTGTAAATTTTAGTAATTTTGTGTAAAAGGGTTTGTGCCCTTATTTTTCTCAATAAACTTGATAATTTTTTGGTTTGAAAATTTGAGGATCTGCTTGATTTATCCATTGCAGTAAAGTTTCCTGTTATGCAACGGGGACGACCTTACCTGCAACCATTTTCTTTGTCCAATAATTATTACGATAAAGAAGTTGATGTTGGCATTGCCTCTATTAGGCCTCCACGTCATTTTCTAAATGATTAATTGATTAATTGTTCTATCAAAATTTGCTGCAATTAATTTTCAGCTGGCGACTTTGAAATTTTCCTTGTTAATTCTTAAAATTCAACATTGAATGATTCAGGAGGCCTTGTATGAATGGTGACATTTTATCAAATATTCTCCTGAACTTTTCTATTTTAAAGTGACTTATCTTACTCGGGTGTGTTAATATATCATTGATTTGGACTATTAATTATTAACAAACAAGTAAATCAATTAACATCAATTCTTATCGATCCTCTGCAAGGGAGGATTATGTCCTTTCAAACAACCAGTTCACAGAATGTTGCTAGTATTGCTTCCATTGGCACGCCTTAAGATAATACTTGTATACTTGTATACTTGTATACAGAATACCGAAATTCAAAGTTCGTTAGTGGTTACTGAAGATATTGTTCAACATCAGAATAGCCAACATATACAATCTGCAAATGAAAGCTCAACAATTCCTGGTGTATATTATCAAAATAACTATAGACCACGGAACATCAGCAATTTGATTCTTGTTACCTGTGCCAAGACAAACAATTAATTTATCTAATTCATCAACACATGTACTTCAACAAGGTGAATTTACAGAATTACTTCCAGTTAGCTCATTCCCTCACAATCTCCCACAACATACTTTGTGGGATTGTCAAGCCAAAAGTGAGTCCAGAACACGGAAAGAAGGTTCTTCATTACTACAACAGCAGGTAAGATTGACAGCTTTTAATTTAACACGGCTTCTGGCGAAATTCCACTTCCAAATAAATATGGACTATTAGCAATCTACGGACACTAACGAAGAACGGTAATAGTTTTCAATTCATAGTAATTGCTAATGTTTACAACTTTAGTAATTTTCTTCAAGATATAAAAGTAGTAGTAAAATGATTTCACCAACAAACTATTAAAAATAATGTCAAAATTTTCAATCAATCAGATCTCAATCAATTGAAGATTTTAGAAAATATAAATCATTTTGTGACACAAACAATATTCAATATTACTCTTATCGCTGACCCTAAACCAAAACAATCACAGTTTTATTCAAGAAATATATCTATTACTAACTCAAATGAAAGTATTTTCAATGAATTATTGAAACTTAACTATCCAGTACCAAAAAGGTATACAGATTATTTAACAAACAACGTGAACCTATAGGGGAAATTTATAATAGAATTTTCAAAAGTCAGAAGCTTCTAAAATCTTCAAATTGAAAAAATATTTCATAGTGTCATAAAAGTTCAAGCAAAAGTATCAAATAACCAACCAGTTCAATGTAAATTGCAAACATTCCAACCATTCCTGAAGCCAATTGTAGATTAATCCCACGTTATTATGGGTGTACTGAAAACCACCATTATTCGAACTATCCTCTTTAAAATCAACCCCTCCTATTGTTGTAATTACCTCAAATCCTGCTAATTACAAGGTTGCCAGTATATAAAGATTTACAAACCAAATCAAACTAATTCAAATTCACATATGTTAATAAATCAAAATTTAGATTTTATTCACTCAAATTAAATGCTAAAATTTCCAGACTTACCGCAAACTCAAATCTTTCAACGTAACAATCCTATTCAGAAAGTTCTTAAATTCAAATACTCCTACACCTCCAATTTGCAATCACAAATCACACAAATTATCTTATTCTGATATATTAGAAACAAAACCCTTCTTGGAAATTACACAATTTAATTTTAGCATAATTCAACAAATTATTTCTACACTTATCCCACAAATTCAAACTTTATTACAAAACCTCTTACTCCCACTTTTAAATGACCATTAGTAACAACAGAAATCTAAATATAACACTAAAAAACTGGAACTCTAATGGACTAAAACGACAACAAAATATTTTTAATCACTTTCTATCATACCATAATATTGTTACGTTTCTAGGTGGTGAATTAAAAGTCTCATGTGGCCCTACCAAAAACGTTTATTTTGTTTCTTAAAACAATCACACAAGAAAACACTTGATTATTTATTTACACTACTTCTCTTCCTTTATTTACACTACACACTTCACTCTTCCAGTTATTTTACACTAACACTTCTCTTGATTTATTTACACTAACACTTCTCTTGCCTCGCACAGTCCTAAGCACTGGCCACAGTTCACTGCTGATCACAGTTCGATGCACTGGTGCAGTTCGTCACCGACCACGGTACGATGCACTGGCGGCGGTTCATACCCAGGCACTCACTGCACCGCGATACACACTTCACAGTTCAGCTTCAACTGCGGACTCAGGAACTGACTCGCGGCCGCCACGGCGTCGCGTATTTATACTCGTCAGGACAATCCAGAACCATCCGGACGCCGCGCACTTTGGACGAATCCGCCCAGGTGACGCAGCCTGTGCTCACCGGCAGCTCGTAGTCGCGAATGAGCGTAACCCGCACCTCGAAGTGGCGCGCCGGGGAATGTTGCAATATTCGTTACACTACCCCTCGCCAGATTTGCGCGATCCGTCTCGGGCGCGTTTGTGAAATCATGCCGATACTTGCAGCTGGAGCCTCTGGGTACGGTTGGAGGTTAAAGAAGAAGTGGCAGTCAATTGTCTTTGGATATGACAACATTCCATGGTATTGTGCAGACTAAGATGCTAACCCCGAAGTGTACCGGAACAATTACTTTCAACATGCTTCTCACTATTCTCCAGTTCAGTCCATCAAAACCACATCCCAGTTTTGACATGGCAATCTTCTGGACGTTGTCTTGCAGTACTTGTTGGCGTAATTCAATCAGAGTTTCCCACAGATTTTCATAGGATGCCTTGTGATATGACTTACTTTTTGTGACAAGGTAATAAACATAGTGACTGACGTCGTGCAGATGCAGAACCTTCCCAATATCTGGTTGTTGGTTCTTTAATTCCTATCCTTCCGTATTTTCTCTTGAATACGGTACTTAACACCATCTGGTCATATCTAAATCTGGGGACACAATGCGCCAATGCATGTTCCGCAAATTGGCGCAAACAGATCGTTGCACACTCCATTGTTACCCCATAACGCGCTTGATGCTTTTCATTATACTGATACATAAACTCGTGAAATGTACGCTCTGCCGTATCCAGCTCACAAACTCATTGCGGTCTTTTCTTCATCATTTTCATTCGCCTGCGTACGGGGCCAGCCAGTTCGAATGAACGATTCGTGGTTTTCCATTCGGCAATTTTTAGATTCGGTAGACAACATCATTTATCCTCTTCACGATATCGTACGGTCCTTCCACTGTCGTTGTAATTTTGGACACAAACGCGGTGACGTTGGGGTTAAACAGCCAGACATGATCTCAGGTTGATAACCTCCTCCTTCAGCTTTGATGTCATACCGGTCTTCATCCTGTCCTTGCGATTTGGATTCTTTACGCACCTGATTCCTAGATTACATCCATTTTCCGTCTTGGAGTCATTTACAAGTCTTCACCGGCTGTTTCTTCATTAGTTTTACAACCAAACCTTAGATCACATGGTAGACGTAGTTCCCGGCCGAAGGATATTGGCAGACGTTTGCCACGGTTAATCTCATGAACAGATGAGCAGTAGGCTAGAAGAAAAGATGCCTGTATTGGTCCCAGTCGCGTTGGTGATCTGCCACGACCTTCGCTAAATATTTTCCCATTGTTGTTCTGTTCATGCGTTCCACCATTCCGTCTGACTGCGGATGTAGGGCGTTGTTCTTGTTTTTCTTATTCCAAGAAGTTCACACACTCCTTGAAACACTGCGGATTCGAAGTTCCGTCAGCAGTCTGAATGCAATTCCAGTGGCACGCAAATCAGCTCCACCCCATTCCCTTAGCAATTACTTCGGAGATAGCAGTGGCCTCTTGGCTGGGTAGGGGATATAGCTGGCAGTGCTGAAATAATCCATAGCCACGAGTATGTATTTATTTCATCATTTGACATTGAAATGGGCCAGCCAAGTCAATGGCAATTCGTTCGAAAGGACTCCCAGCGTTGTATTGCCTCATCTTAACTCTTCTCTTTTTATGTGGCCCGTTTGTTGTGCTAAACTTGACGCTATACCATCTTTACATCTTGCTTTTTAATTAACCCAGTAAAATCGTTCGCGCACTTTCTCTAGGTTTTCGTTATACAAGGTGTCCTCCCGAAGTTCCCTCAATGAATTCTCTCAATATTCAGGGACCGCCTCTCGGTAACAATATCTGCGTCCTCTTCACAGAGCCGTCTTCACTTTCAGAACTCGTTTCAGAACACCTTCCTCTTCAGTAATCGAAACCCACTGCACTTAATATGATTTACTGCTGAAGGAACAGGGAGCTATTTCTTGCCAACTTAGTCCTCCCGTCCTGCTATTTTCCATTTCAAACATGAACGATTCCTGTGTCCTCTTTCTGATCTTTCTAGGGATTCTCTGTGTGCCATTGGTCATGCAGTGACCCTTAAGGTAGGACACATCTTCTCTTCCACATGACAGCAATGCTTGCAGTTTTCACCACAGGCTGCTAGGTTACCAACAGACTGCTGCTCTTCTTGTTGCTTCAGTGGACGGTCACATCGACTTTTCCGTGCCTAATTCTCCACAATTCCAACATCAGGGTTGTCGCCTTTTGCC
This sequence comes from Teleogryllus oceanicus, assembly GCA_964035755.1. Classification (NCBI taxonomy): domain Eukaryota; kingdom Metazoa; phylum Arthropoda; class Insecta; order Orthoptera; family Gryllidae; genus Teleogryllus; species Teleogryllus oceanicus. Next base: position 104,390,856 of record CAXIVR010000004.1, on the reverse strand, counting down.
ACTAAATTGCGTACCTTCTCTCCACCGACCTGCCTCAAATATTTTTCGTCATAGTATCGACGCCGTTTGTAATTCTCGTACTCGTCCGTCACGTTTCGATGCTCTTTTACTTAACGCCAGAGTCTAGTGCCAGCTTAATGCGTCAGCTAAAGTTTCAATCTTGCCAGTCTTAATGCTTGTTGTGTTCTGAATCATGCCCAGCGCTTCAATAAAGCACCGGACGGCTGTGCGTTGCAGAGGAACTTTCCGAGGCATCAGGGTCCGAAAGGCGCACCAGACGAGAAATATCAGCTTCCAATTCTTGAAGACTCTCTCCAGGCTTCTGAACACGATTTCTTGGCTGGGTGAAATACATGTCTTCCAGGTGCTTGCGTACCGTGTTTCAGATCGACAATTTGCTCGAAGTTGGACTGTTCATCGGTAGTATTGTCTCCTAGAATATCGACGGCGTTACTACGCAAAGCCAAAATCAGGGCCGTAGCACAATCTGTTGCGGACCAGCCATTTACCATCGCAGCAGCCTTAGATTGCTTCAAATAATTCGACCATGAAGAAGTGCCATCAAGGTAGGTGGTTTTACTTATTAACTTTTCCCAGTGGCTCCCGTACGGTGGCCACACTCAGTACCATTCCAGTGGTTTCTGTACAATGTTTATATTCGATTTTCTGTTGAGAAGTAAAGCAATTCTCTTCTAATGATTGTAATTTTTCTCCCATTCTTCAAAATTTTCTATCATCTTCTCAATTTTCTTTTCCATTTTCTTTGAACTCTTCAGAATTTTCTCATCCATCTTCTCAATTTTCTCTTGCACCAATTCATTATTCTGATTTATTTTCTGACCAGCTTCTCTTTAAAATCATAAATTTTCGATGAATTTTTATTTCTAACGCTTTGGAGTTTCAGGTCAGTTCTTCTAAAATTCGAATTTTCTGTTAACTTTCCTTCTAAAGATTCTGGAATTTTCAAATCAATTCTCCTTTTAAAATTCTGGAATTTTCTTCTAGTTTTTCTTCTAGTATTCTAGAATTTTCTGTTAACTTTCCTTCCAATATTTTGGATAGGTCTGAAAAGTTCCCCGTTGTCTCGAAGAGAAAATTCTCTGGATCCTCACCTGCTGTCTTCATCGCGTTTGCAAGACGTTCTTGTAATATTGCTTTCGTTCAGAGTATCTTGTTCCCTCTCTAACTCTCTCTTCAACTCCAGCCACTTTCCAGATCCATAAACTTTTTGTGAAACTCATCTTGATTAATGTTTTAATTCACACTCGTTATACCCCACTGACACAATTGTACGTTTCTAGGTGGTGAATTAAAAGTCTCAATATTTTTAAAGCGTTTATTTTGTTTCTTAAAACAATCACTGAAAACACTTGATTATTTATTTACACAAAACCTCTTCCTTTATTTTACTACCTTCTCTTCAGTTATTTTACTAACACTTCTCTTGATTTATTTACACTAACATTCTCTTGCACACTCGCACAGTCTAAGCACTGTACAGTTCACTGCACTACATCACAGTTCGTGCACTGGTCACAGTTCCGTCACCGACCACAATTTTGATGCACTTTTTGGCAGGCGGTTCACTTCACTGAGCACACTCACTGCCATGATACACACGCCACAGTTCAGCTTCAACTGCGGACTCAAGACTGACTCGCGGCCGCCGGCCGTCGCGTATTTATACTCGTCAGGACAATCCAGAACCATCCGGACGCCGCGCACTTTCTGGACAGATCCGCCGGCAGGTGACGCCTGTGGCTCACCGGCGGCTCGTGGTCGCCGGCAGATGACGTAACCCGCCACCTCGAAGTGGCGCCGGGGGATGACGCAATATTCGTTACAATATTGACATAGCATGTATTTCTGAGACTCATTTAACCCCTAAAGAAAAGATGTATTTAAAAGGTTATAAAATTTATAGAAATGATAGAATCTCTGATCATGCTTCTGGGAAGTAGCAATAATAATTAAAATTCTATATTTCATCAACAAGCTTGTTTTTCTATCAGCATTTTAGAATGTATAGCAGTAGAAATTAAAATAAATAATACCATTTACTCTTTATATTCCATTTACAAACCACCAAACTAAACCATTTCCTACTCAAATTTACAACTGTTTGTAATACAATCAATTATTCTCATGAGAACTTCCAACATAAAAACACTTTTGGGGTTGCAACTCAACTCATCCCAAATTGTTCGTCTACAACAATATATAATTCAAAATAATTTAGACATTCATTGCACTTACTTGAAACCAACCTATTACTCTATTAAGCAATATAATACCAGATATTTTTAAATATAATAATTACAAAAAACGTCAATTTTAATTCTTTCAATCTCCACTTCTGAATTAGATTCTGACCATCTCCCTGTTAAAATATAACAATTACTTTTACTGTAAAATTAATTATCCTCTTCTTAATACCGAATAAACTGGAATACATATCGTTCATATATAGAATCAAGTTTTAACTTCCCAAAAAAACTTAGATAATACTCAAAAACTTGATGTAGAAATCGAAAAGTTTACTAAAATAATTCTAGATGAATATAAATATTCTAGTACCTACATTCCATTTGTGGTTTGATTGAATTGAGAGACCAAGAACTTTTGTTACCTTAACATCAGGTACTTGCATATTGTTCATTTTCAATGGAGCATACGATTGCCGATTTGAAACGCAAAATTGCATTGAGACAGTTAGCCTTTTGAGGTAAGCTTTGCAAACCCTTGTTTGCCCTGTGATTTAGTGAAGTTATGTATTTTATTGCTACTTAATATTGTATTTATTTTCGTTGTGTTATATTTTTGACGTTATGTCGTTCACTCGTGAGCTAGAAGATATGTTTACATTGTATCGACTTAATGTTTTCAGCTGGCATTTTACACACAATGCCTTACATACGTTGTGTTTCTCGATGAGGAGGGAATTATAAATCCAGCCCTCAAGTATTGTTTTGTATTTTGTTATTACTATATATAATCCTGATAATTGTTCAAATAATTTATTATTTCAAACCTGCATATAAATATTTTCATCTCTTACACGAAAAATAAAAAATTGAAAATTATCATTGCATACCTAAAATAATGTGAATTGCAGTAATAATGTAAACTTTAATGGAATAAATTTTATTTGTTATTGGACAATGTGTTGTACTACTCATCTAATTTTTGTTACAAATATATTTGTTGCAATAATGTAAATAACTTTTGGTTCCCACTTGTTTCCCCTTATATTTCAGAAGCATGTCAGTTATCTTCCTTGCAGTTATCAAAATACAATTCTTATCAAAGCGTTTCTAGAGAGAAGGCAATATTTTTTCTTTGCAAGGCACAAGTGAAGGGTAGTTATGTCAGCAAATTGTAAGAATGATACTCGGAAATACGATCGTAAAATATAATACTGCGGCTCGCCGCCTGAGCTATTCGAATCCTATCACAGCCCCCTATAGATCTAGTAGATTGTGACCCTAGAGATATTGCGCAAAGATACTTCTACCACCCTAGTCGTCATGTAACTTATATTTTATATTATTTTTAAGATTATTGTAAGTTAATTGTAAGTGTATATAAGCAACTGTAAGAAGTGTAGAGTGTATTAACACTGATCTTTGTATTTTTCTATCCGAAAGAAAATAAATTTAAAAAAAAGAAGAAAAAAAGAAGATTGTGACCCTACGCTTGTGACATCACGAAGCAATTGCTAGGCATATCTTCATCAAAGATATTGGATAGTATTACCTAGATGCACATGTAGCGCTAGTGTAGCGGTACAAATTGAAGGTTGCCATATTGTAGGCTACTAGTTCCATGGCAGGTGCTGCCAGACGTGTTGTGTCCGTACGCGACGAGAGTTGTGGGTATTTCCCATGTAAATTAGTACATTAAAGTGATTTTGTCTTACTATACAAAGGTTATTAGGGAACGGACTTTATTGTAATAAAAAAGCAAAATATGTACATATATATGTACTTATTTTTTCAAAAATATGTAAGAAAAATAGGAAATATGTGAAATAAATATTCTCTATAATGTTTAGAATTCCATTCTTCAAGCGTTTTCCGAGCATAGTATGTTGTCGATCAGAAATTTACATGGACAGAGAGGCTGAATGAAAGTTTTACGTCTACAGAAGCAATTGTTCGCTAGTTTCTTCCGAAACATAATACTTTCGTATTATATACAATGTTGTTTACGAGGAGCCGGAGCTCATGTGAATAGTACCGTGTAGCCTGTGATAGAATGGGGGGGGGTAAAGGGAGCATACTCTCACCCCAACTCCAGAAAAGGGATAAGACTAGTATCTGATTTTTTTATCAGTTGCGCCTTAGGGTCTATAAAACGCGAGTCCAGCACGTAGTTGAAGTTTCTTCTGCTTCACATACACTACATCCGCTCATCGTTGATCTCGATCACGCTGTTTCCAGAAGCAGTGGGGCGGGGAGATAAGTTTGGCAATTAATAGCGTTGTCCATTTAATACACGCGCTTTGCACGTATTTTTAGAAGTATTTCAGTAACTAAGTTAGTTTTCGACATATATTTCCAGACATCACAAGTGAAATGTTCATTTCGACCTATAAATATATTAAAATGTAATAACAGAAATATGAAGCTATAGATGAAATAGCAAAGATATAATTATGCAAAATAACTAAAATATAGTAAAATAAAAACAGGTTCCAATTAGTTCAGAATGTCGTGTTAAGTGTAAAAAATATTAGTGAATGCAGGTATCTTGTCCCTGTGAAAATATGTATTTACATGAAAATCCGTTCCCTAGTTATTATTTACGCATCAATAAAAATATATAATGAGACCTTCATGGTTCTGTGACCTCAAGGCCAATATAAAGAAGCATTAGGTTTACTTACTGGTACGATTTCTGTGTGTGTGTGTGTGTGTGTGTGTGTGTGTGTGTGTGTGTGTGTGTGTTTGCACAGAATTGTTAAAAACAACGTGGTCAGAAGATATAACTTCTTGAGACGCAGTCGAGCCGAGTCACGAGGAGGATCGGTGGTTAAGCCGCGGACGATTTAAGTGTGTTCGAATTCGAACGTTGAAATGCAGCGGAAATTGATGTTCCTGTTTACAATTAGTGTGGGTTAGGATATGGATGGTGGAGATCGATAGGTCACATAACTACAGCAAAGGTAAGTGTAAACATTTATTATTCTATTATTTCCAGTTTATAATAAGACCAAGAATGTCATATTATTTTAAGGTATTGAGAGAACATGGCTCTGCATAAAGTTATTAAGGATTAAATTAATTGTTGTTTTAATAAATTGACAAAGTGCACTTGCTTAGTGATGAAAATTTCGATTGGTGAAAGCAAAGAAAATTAATAATATATTATTGCTAAGATATCGTTAAAAGAGTTTCACATGTATTTTGTCTGTTGTTATTTGTTAAAGTAGTACAAGTAGAGAGAATATTCTCACTAACAATTCAGAAAAAAAGGATCGAAAATTCAGAATGAAGTTATTTGATTTTAATTAAAAAACTTATGTTTTTATTTCCGACGGTATTATCCCAGCAAAATACGAATAAAGTTGAATTTATACCACTTCCCAAAGCAATAAAATTATTATTTTCGATTCCCTGTGTAGGGTCGATTCGCGTACCCACGACTTCAAACAAATTTTTTAGAATGGTGCTTCCCAACCCATGGGTAAATAATTACGTACGGGTTAATTTATTTGTGCAAATTCAGGAAGGCATATTTACAAGGGGTTGCGGTGATATATATTTGTAATAGATATATAAAGAAACCATGACATTACGTAATATTAGAAAATTGCAACTTGTATTTTGCTTATTCTTGTCTTCCTCGAATCTCTTAGTAGAATGATAAGAGCGAAACATTTGATTCGGTCAGATTTTTAATATTCATATGTTGCAGTGAATATTGAAATTTTGGCGTACTTATAAACGCTGTGGCTCCATTAAAGGATGAATTAAACAAACCATATTTCGCTTGGGGAACCAGGGAATCGAACCTTTTCCTCTAAATGAGTAGGACACACTGAGAACATTGGGCAGTAGATTTCTTATTGGGACCAGTTAATGACTCATGATGGTTAATTCAAAGGATAAAACTTCACCTTAACACAACAGAATAACGTGCTAAGTTGCCGAAGGGGTATGCTCTAAGCAATTCTGTGAGATCCGGGGACTTCTATATATTTCTGTGGAAAACCATGATATCTTTGTATTTTTAATGAATATATATTATTCCTATTTTAGAATACTTTTTTTACAAAATAAACTCAGACAAATACAGAAATCAAGTTATTTTGGTGCACCAGTTACTATGTAGAATTATTGATGTTTGATATTTCCGAACATTAGTGCAAAGTTTAACGCTATAACTTTCTAATAGAACTGTATTCTTAAACTATTGCTAAACACGTATATAAGAATTTTTAGTAATATTTATTGTAAAGGCTATATATATCTTACTCAAGCATCAATGTCAGAAGCAAAAATGTGCTTTAGGAAAGAAATTTGAACAAATGTACATTGTAATTTATTAATATAAACATTGAAAAATACGTAAAATACGAATCCGTAAATATACGTAAAATACGAATCCGTAAATATACGTAAAATACGAATCCGTAAATATACGTAAAATACGAATCCGTAAAATATACGTAAAATACGAATCCGTATCCGAATCCTTCTGCACGAGGGGCTGTCGACGTTATCATTCGCCCATTTAAACAGCCTTATGTTTCAGTAGCTCGTTTCTTATGTCCCCGTGTTTGTATTGGGTAGCATAATCTAGAGCGGTATTTCCAAGAAAGCTTCTTGCATTCACATTTGCTTTGGCATTCAAGAGCAGTCGCACTTCGTCCAAACGACCAAACGACGAAGCGTAAATTAACGCTGTATATCTACCATTGTCCGGAATATTTACATCAGCGTTTGCCTTTAAGAGTTCGCGCATTACATCGACGTGACTATTCCAGGCGGAATTAACGAGAGCAGTTCTTCCAAGAAAGTTTCTTGCATTCACATCTGCATTTGCAGCCAAGAGCAGACGTACTACTTCCGAATGTCCAAACTCTGAAGCTTCTATTAAGGCTGTATTTCCGTTGTTGTCCGATATATTTACATTCGCATTCGATTTCAAAAGATCTCGCACTACATTGGCGTGACCCTTCGATGACGCGAAAAGAAGAGCCGTTTGTCCTTTTTTGTTTTCTTCATTTTACATCTGCATTTCGCAGCCGAGCAGCCGCACGACTTCGATATGACCATTCAGTGAAGATTCTATTAAGGCTGTACTGCCGTTACTGTCCGATATGTTTACGTTCGCATTCGATTTCAAGAGCTCGCGCACTGCATTAGCGTAACCATGCTTTGAGGCTGGAATGAGAACGTCGCTTGCAGTGAGGTTGTTCATCCGCGCCACCGACTTCCGGCAGCAGCCCTGCTCGCTCCGGCTCGCTGGCAACACCGCCACCAACCACGCCGCCAGCAGCACACAGGACGTCTGCGGCATAGTCATTGGTAGCCCTTTTCGTTTCTGAAATGAAGGAACATGCATTGGAATTAATTACGACTTCAGTTACAGTTTATCTTCGAGAAATGTTGCATCCCTTAACTGCTACAGTTGTTGTGTAGAGGAAGAATGCGCTACCGGGAGCGGTAGCTCAGTGCATCAACTGATGTCTGCAGCGCCTCTGACCGGGGGTCCTGAGTTCGAGTCCTGACGGCGGCAGGATTTTCCACTAACGCAGCTAGGTCGAATTCAATTCAGCTGTCTGGAGGGAGAATTCTAGTGGCCGGCTGCTCTGATCGGTAGTTTTCCGTGGTTTATCCGATCAACACCAGGAGAATGCCGGAGCAGTACCCTACGAAACGGGCCACGGACGCGCGCGATCTTTCCTTCCTCTTCCTTGTCCTATCCTCTCACTTATATCACACACTTGCACTAACATGCACTACACTAGCACATATTCCGGGAGACCGGTCAGGAGCTTAGAGCTTGTCCTGGCTGGGGCGGTGCCGCTGGTGGGAGAGTCCTGGTTAGGGGGAAACCCCACTAGCCGACGGTAGGTCGTTGCCGGATCTCGCCATCCAGCGGGGGAAGATCACCGCCATCTCCGGAGAAAAACATGCACTACACTAACAGGACTAATGAGCAAAGCAGTTGACGCGCCCGGAATCACGAAAAAATCAATCAAGAAAGCGCTATATCTGTTTGTGACAAGAATATTTTCCTCCAGGCGTACAAGGCAGGCACCTAGGCTAACATCAATCAACGGGGCAACAAAATTCAGCTCTCAGCATTTAAAAATCTCGTATTATAATTAGTTACTGATTTTGCAGTATCTCCTAAATTAAATCCTCAAATGAATAATGCCAGCTACGACATGTGTAGTGTAGCGGATATTTTATATATGGAACCATGTGAGATGACAAACACACAATGGTGTTTTCTGAATAACAAAATATTTACTTTAAAGTGAATTTAAAAAATAAACCATTCAATGACAAGCACAGATGTTACACGAATTAAAACTTATATTAAAAAGAACCGTCCCATATTACAAGACAAAAATACCCTGTTGAATAACGATGGCCGCTTGTTTGGGAATGCTTATTTTGTTGCTAAAATGACGTTTCAATTCATCACTCGTAGTGTCTTGTAGCGTAATATTAAATTACAAAAATGAAAATCGTGAGATGTAGCGTATTTGTACCTACCTTCCTATCGCTGCAGCAGGGATCCATGGATTCGTGTCAGTGATGGCAAGTAATATGTGGGATGGTGACGTCGTGCCACATATTATGCATGACTTACATGACCTCATGGCGTGGTGACGACAATACGGTCAATGAGCTTTTAAATGGAGACGCTAACGTAAATATTAAGGACTATGATGGGAACAGAGCTTTAAAAGTATCTACGAGCACACTTTCCTCGTACGAAGGTGCTTTAATTTCTGTGGTACAAATCTGGAGGTAAATACAATATGTGTATATATATATATATATATATATATATATATATATATATATATATATATATATATATATAGAGAGAGAGAGAGAGAGAGAGAACGGAACAACGGCTATCGTTTAGGCTTCACTTGAATGGTGACTAAGCAATACTTGGGCTTTTGAAAGCGAACATGGCAACTATTTCGGACAATGAAAGGAATACCGCTTTGAACCCCACGTTCCACAGAATGATATTTTGAGGTTGTAGGGCTTTTTCTTGGTTGCGAATGCAGGATAGATGTAATAAACTAGTATTAGAGTTCAACCATACCTACTTTCTCGCATTATTTCCTTTTATCCACCCAGACAAACAAAATAATTTGATATGTAATTGAACATCAGAACTAAAGGTGGTAATATCGAATTAACGTAATCAAATTTCGTACAAAATTGGGGTTCTCAATTTTTCTTTCATATATTACATTTCGCATTTTTAAGAGAAATAAACCGTTTCACCGTTGAAAATTGTCACTTTATGCCAATTTCAAAACGTTTTCCGTCACTTTTCGCTTTCTTCTGGGCAGTGTAGGGGTGAGTGGCTGATTTAGCGTTTCAAACGAAACGTATTTGTGGTCACGTAGTTCCTGACGTATCTGGTGCTGTGCAGAACCGTATAACTCGCTAAAACCTGACCAGCTCACCATGCCTTTCATCAATACGCTAATGTTCATCCAACAGACCGATGGACAGACTTTTTAATCAGTGAATCCCAAAATATATTTTCGCTAAAATCTATGACCTATTTTGCAAATCTTCACATAACTCTTTCCTATTCAACGTATATTACTCTGAATATAAGTACGTAAAAGATAAATAAAAATCTCAGCACCGAAAATGCACCTCCTTATGAAGTAGTAGATACTCAGATGAAGACCTAAAATTTAAGTATATAAAATCCTTACATTACTAGATTCCTTCTGTCACTAGCTTCAAAATATCTGTCTCTTTTTAAATATAATGGAAATATTTACATTAGTACAAAAATACATCTCCACAGATATTTTCCGTTTTTCTGCCATTAAGTTTTTGTCGAATTAATCCATTGTTTGGTTTCACGGAATTTATAGCTATGTCAGTTAAATATTGTTGAGAAGAAGATTAGCTATTTTTCAAATAAATTCTTGTATTGTATAAGAAGATATTGTATTTATATCCACAAATCTGTAAGCTTATATTCGGCCTAAGAGAATTTTACATTTATGACATATGATACTTCAAAAATATTGTACCAGCCATTTCCCACCGATGAATCAAAAAGATGAGATTCTTTTCCCATTATGGCCATTTATGAAACTACATACACACAGGCAACACGGCTATGACATCATACAATGTAACTTCACTTTCCCGCATAGTCTCCAAGAGACTGTCAACAATTCTCGCAACGATTAACCAACTTTTGTATTCCGGACGCATAGAAATCACCTCCAGCCCTAAGTAACCATCTGGAGACAGTTGCTTTCACCTCGGAATTGTCGGAGCGGTAGCTCAGTGCATCAACTGATGTCACTGCAGCGCCTCTGACTGGGAGGTCCTAGGTTCGAGTCCTGACGGCGGCAGGATTTTCGACACTAGCTCGTCAGCTAGTGAATAAGTTCTGTGACCGGCTGCTCAGTCGGTAGTTTCCATGGTTCTCCGATCCTACATACCAGGCGAATGCCGGAGCAGTACCTTACAAAAAAGGCCACGGACCGCGCGCGATCTGTCCTTCCCCTTCCTTGTCCTATCCTCTCCCCTTACACACACACTTACACTAACATGTCCTACACTACCACATATTCCGGCAGACCGGTCGGGAGCTTAGAGCTTGTTCCGACTGGGGCGGTGTCTCACTGGTGGGAGATACCTGGTTGAGAGCCACTAATGACGGTAGGTCGGCGCCGGATCGCCATCAGTGAGGGAAGATCGCCGCCATCTCTGGAGAAAAAACATGCATACACTAGCAGGACTAATGACCAAGCAGTTGGCATTGCGGAAACACGAAAAATCAATCAATCAATCAATCAATCAAATCCAATTAGGCCTAGCTCGCTCTGTATACACAAGACGAAGCGGGATACCGAACCAACCTTCCGATCGCATGTGTCACAGTTATAAGCGATCACGTGGCCACGGTCACAGCACGATGCTCTCTCTCAACGAGCTACTGAAATTTCCTTTTGATTCGCCTACATAAAGCTCCCCGTCACTCATGCCTGTTTCCTAAATAGAATTTCATAATAAATTTATCGCGGCACTTTTCATTTCTTGCAAATACGAAGAGGTTTGATTGATTGAGCAGCCGGCTGCTAGAATTCTCCTCCAGACAGCGACTGAATTCGACCTAACTGAAAAGCTAGTGTCGAAAATCCTGCCGCCGTGGGGAGTGGGAACCTACGACCTCCCGGTTAGTGGCGCTGCAGTGACATCAGTTGATGCACTGAGCTACCGCTTCCGGTTACAGGAGAGAGAGAGGGAGGAAGGGAAGGGTGAGGCTGGGAAATTGCGGTAAGAACAGGAAGGTGTGACCTCTATGTCCAGTCCGCTCTTGACGTACGGCCTGTGTGGCTATCTGCCGATCATGTGGCAAATAGAAAAGCACACAGCTCGCGCATTCCTTTCGTCATGAACACTCCCCGGGGATCACATGCACAATCTTTGGATATCCGGATACTCGCCGTTTGTTTTTGCCTTCCCGAAACCACAATATAGAAGCAGTAACATCAAGCTACCAATATTTCCTACTTGTCAGGCAATATTCTCCACGACAATGACTACAATATGAGGGGAAAAGTAACAATAGCCCGTTGTCATTGTTGCTCCTAGCCTTAAATTAACTTTATTAAGTTTTATTGAATAATATCGTTTTAGATAAATATCTTCTTTTTAACGCACCCTGGTTTATTCCTAACAGTCAAATTCATCGTGAACTTCAAATGCCTTACATCTCTGACTATTTAATAAGCTTATCCTCTAAATTTTATTATTAACTTCCATCTTGCCCAAGCACTTCCTTTTCTGTGGCCAACAGCCAATACTCGAACAGAATAAAATCTCGTTTTCCGAAAGATATTTTCCAGACCCCGCCAATTCAAATCTCCCCACATGTTCTCATAAGAATATTTTATTTATCACCCCCTTCAGAAGCCTTAACGTAATAGTCTCAAACTATCTTCCTTTCTCCTCACCATAAACATCAATTTTTGTATTTCTTTGTGGTTTAACATCGCAATAAGACAAACAACTTAGGAAATTTTCCAAGAATTATGTATATGTATTCTCAACTCTGTAGAGAGTTTTCCAAGAATTATGTATATGTATTCTCCACCTGGTCGAGCAGATAGAAATAAATTTTAAAAAAAGATAAATATCTTATCAGTAGGTTCATTAAATGTTTTTATTCTGATATAATCCTGTGGAGAACAAGAATATATTCAGAATACATTCAGTTTTTAATTTTTTTATGTAATCAGCAATATAAACTAGAGGTGTCAAAACAGCAGGAAATTTCTCATCTATTGTAATAGTTACGTGATATTATGAGGAACGATTCCGGGAACAGCCAAGAACTAGTCACGACCGGTGGGACGCGGCAGTCAGGAAAGAGGAGGAAATGATGTGGACGTGCTGTGTAACGCTGGTATAGTGAGATGGTGAAATCGAGTTGCATCAAGGACTAGAGGTGTGTGAATATACTATTATATGCATAGACGAACACCCGAAATATCGGACAACATTACAAGATTGGACGTTCTTGTGTTCAGAACGCCAATGGACGCAAATTATAAGGTAGAATGAAAGCACATGGTGTGGTGATGTATGCGGACCATAAATTAGTACCGTGTGGAGAAAATATCGATCCCGAACCAGTCAATCACCTTGAGAAGAGAGAATTCGTATCCGTATTACGTAAGTGAATGATCAAGGAGCAGAACACTGCATAACGCACGTCGGCAGCGAGGGGAAAAAGGCGGCCACGACGGCGACGAGCGACCACCGGGACCGGCGGCTTCAAGGACATTTGCAGTGACGGCGCTGTTCCCACGGCGGGAGTGAAAGAATAACGGATAAGTAACGAAGTTCGTAATACATGTGAGAGATAAACTATTGCAGTCATACACGCGTTAACTTACGTAGAGGGGACAATGATAATCGATTATAGATGTTTCAATGAGGACAGAGTGTATTCATTGTAATTAATTGAACCAACGTAGTATGAGAATAAAACGAAGTAGACAGAATATTGATGTATTATTAATGTATAAGAACACGGGAGCTCCCGAATAACAATGTGTATATTCCAAGTAGCATTAATCAATAGTAATGTTAGTTATATTATTATTATTCGATCATGTGATGAAGGTCTTTCTATTTATTAAACATTCTTGTTCTTTGTGAGTTAATAAATAATTGTAATGAGTAAATTGATGCCTACAATGAATCCAGCCAAGAAGTGACAAAGAGAAACCGAGAATAACACTTGTCCTTACCTGTCCTAGTAGCACCCAGAATGATCCCTTGTCCTTGATAATTCCCGACTACAGGATATTATGCATTCAAAATTTTGTGAAATCGAAAGTTTCAATATCAAAAATGTATGTCGTAACAAGGCTCTTAATTGAATGACAATGTTTCTCTATCCTTCTAGCTCATGACCTTAAATGGGCATTTTGTTTAAATTGGACTAAAATATACCTACAAATGTAAGACCTTTGCCTCTCAATGCACGATCATTTGCAAGAACTAGGTCACCACAAGGTGAATTCATTGCTGCCGTAGCAGGTGGTGGAGCAGAATATAATCTAGTGATCACTTTAAATAGCACCTCCTAATATCAATCTAAAATCATCAGAACCGGTCGATCTCTGGTAAATTTTGCCTTCTAAATGATGGACACAGTAAGCTGACAAATGAAAAGTCTTAATCTAACAGCACTCGTCTGGATAATGTCGGCTAAGCTGCGATTTCTTTCCGCCCAAGAGAGCCTTTGTTTCTCGTCCTTGAAAACTCACCAAATGGAGACAGGGCCAACGTTCTCCGCCGCTTCTTGGGAGAGGCGTCGGGCGTCGCGGCGCCGAGTGCAGTGGCGTCGCCCAGCGCCGCGACGCCTCTTAAACCGCCACTCGTGTGACGTCAGAATGGTCTAGGCTGGCAGCGTCACGCATTCGGATGACGTCACTTCTTCCTCCTAAGTAACGCCACATCCACTTCCAGTGGATGTTTGTGGTTTGGAGAAAGCCATGTGCACATAGTCTCCGTCTTAATTGCATGATATCATTTTATAATATTGCAACATCTGTCCTCTTCTTCAAAGTGATGGAATCAAAACACATTACATACAGTATGTGATAAAATACAATTTATAAGTATATTTAAGTTTTTGCTGTACATACAATTGGATATTTAGCAATACTGAGTTCATTTTTTGCAAATGGATCCAACATAATTCGTTCCCATAGGAAAAATGTTTTAAAGTTTTTTAAAATTATTTTTAAGTCACATAAACGACACAGGTTATTAGCGACTAATACCTTTGAAAAATACAATTACAAATCTCTGATAATATCAATAGTTTTACAAAATCGTATCACTTTCTCCTGGTAACTTGATGATAAGATTGCATTGAAATTTTCATGTCCTATGCACTTCTTTTTTCTCTTTATTGTCGATAGGGCATTCCAGAAGGATGTGCTTTGTTGATGGAATAGTATTGCAGATGGTACAAGTGGGTTGTGTAACTTTTTCAATTAAAAAATTATTAGAGAATTTAGAATAGTTTGATCAAATTCTTGACAAAGCAAATTGCTTTTGACATTTAATTGGGAGAAAAAACCAAATTTGTTACAAATTCCAAAGAAATTAGCTATATTTTTATGATTTTTTGGATTTTTCATGTAGCCATAATTCTTGTCATTGTATATTTAACATATTCGTAATGTATTTACAAATATCTTGAACTCTTGTTATGAATGGTTTTGGTGTGTATTTGTTGTGGCTCTTTTAGCTTCCAGATCAGAAATATGATTACCGAATATTATTTTATGTGCTGATATCTATGCAATAATGATATTTTTCCTACATTTAGATTTATTAAAATATATTTCATGAATATGATTTAATAATTTAGATATTTTAATGCTTTTGTTGATGTATTCCAAAATATATAATGAATCAATAAATATAACATGATATTTTGTATTAATGGAGTTATTAGATATTTATTTCATAGCTATTAATATATAATTCAGATTTTTCAACTGATGTTAAAGAATGGAGCGTATAATTTAGAATATTATCACAATAATACATGGCAGCTCCAACACCATTGTTGTTCTTTGCCACATCAGTATAAATATGATAAAAATCTATGTATTTTAGTCTCATTTCTTCAATTTTTTCCTTCCAAGCATTTTGTGATTAACTCTTTTTTTATGTTCACAAAGAGTTGAGTCTTAATATTTGATATAATCCATGGCGGAATACATGAATATTTCTCTCATCCCATCTTTGGCATTATAAACTTAGTTCTTCCGTATTGTTTCACTTTTTTATAGACAAGTTCGTTCGTAGATTATCGTTATTGGTGTAACTTTGAAATGTTGATACTTCACGGTGTCTCCGGTACCTGGCGCTGCCTACCGGGTTTCTGCGAAAACAATTCAACTCTTCAACTGTTTTTGTCCTTCCAAAGAGTTTCCCGCGTATGTTTTTGTCTTTCCCTCTGGAAGCAAGCGCGCCGTTTTTGGAGAAAAAATATTAGAAGTTCGACGCGGGGTGTTTAAAAATGCATGATCTTTGCTGTTAAATAGCGGCAAGGAATTGGCATCAATTTTTAGCGGCGGCCAAATTTGAATCAATTTTCGCCGCCGATGTGCTAACAGGCTTTGATGGCGTATTTTCATAGAAGAGATTTTCTTCGGTGAGTGAGATACTGTTCTTGAGCTCCGATTAATGTATCTCCTATTTGAGAAGTGCAGAAACATTCAGTAGCGATTCGTAGAGCTTGAATTCGAACTACATACATTTTTTGAAGACTGTGTTGCTGACTGAAGAATATAGTATACTTACATAGTAAATTTTATATCAAGTAATTGTTCTTTGTGTTCGTAACAGAATTGTTTTATCGGCCCCCAATTCTTGTTTGTAGAGATTTTAGAATATGTGGACTTTTTTGCATTCGATGACAAATTTATTTATATGGGTTTTCCAAGTTAAGTTTTGGTCCAAAAACATAAGAATTTTGATCCAGAAATAAATTTGATATAATCAACAAATTTTAATTATTCTTCACCAAGATTCAATACGGGACATACCATAATTTTTTGTTTTGAAAAATCTTTTAGTTTCCTGATGAGAGAATTTAAAACCTGTTTGTTGTGACTATTCGTATAGGATATTTAAAGCTGATTGCATTGGTTTTGGGGTTGATTCAATGTTTTTACTGTGAAATTATTTTCGTCTCGTCGATTGTTTTTACTATTACTTATCTGAATACTATTTACAACAAACATCTACTATTATGAAGTAGATTACTTTTACTGCTGCTATTATTAACGTTGTTATTTCCACCGTTGCTCTTCTATGCTTATAATTATCTCAATGTTAACACTAATTTATGAAATTTATTTTCATTTTAATCATGGGCCACGTACAACATTTTACTCCTCACCTGTTGCATGTGAACGTGTAATTCTATACATCACGATTCCTGAAAGTTCTTTTGATTGAAACCAATTATTAGATCCATATCATATGCTTTCTCTATATCGAGAAAAATTTCCAAAACATGTTGATTGTTAGCAAAGGCTTCATGTATGTAATTATCAATGCTGATCAATGGAGACATAGTACAGTGTCCATGTCGACATACAAACTGAGTGTTCCTAATTATATGTTGTTCAAGGAAAAAACAACAACTCGTGAATTTATTATTTTTTCGAGTAATTTACACTTATTGTATGTTAAAGATATCGGCCTATAATTTATAGGTTTTAATTTGTCTTTATTTGGTTTGGGTATTGGTATGACCATCGCAGCAATCCATATTTGGAGAACACATTTTGTATCCACATATAGTTAAATATTTGTAATAGTTTTTCTATTTCTTTCATTGGAAGATTTTTAAGGGAATGTACGGTACGCTGTCAAGTCCAGGTGAAGGATGTTTTACATATTTCAGGGCTTTTGAATTTCTTTAGGAGTAATAATATCATTAAGTTTTAAATTTTCACTTTTATCACGGGCGATTAACGATGTCTAAGTGTAAAAGTGTCTGAATAATTTGATAAGCTTGAATTTTGAGTGATGATTTTTGCTAAAATTGTGGTAAACCCACAACCAGAAGAGGAGTTACGCTCCGCTACTGGAGGACCGGGAGCGGTAGCTCAGTGCATCAACTGATGTCACTGCAGCGCCTCTGACCGGGAGGTCCTAGGTTACACTCCCCATGGCGGCAGGATTTTCGACACTAGCTTTTCAGCTAGGTCGAATTCAGTCGCTGTCTGGAGGAGAATTCTAGCGGCCCGCTGCTCTGATCGGTAGTTTTCTGTGGTGTTTCCGATCAACACCAGGCGAATGCCGGAGCGGTACCCTACCAAACGGGTCACAGACCGCGCGCGATCTGTCCTTCCTCTTCCTTGTCCTCTCCTCTCCCTTTACACACTCACTTACACTAACATGCACTGCACTACCACATATTCCGGGAGACCGGTCGGGAGCTTAGAGCTTGTCCCGGCTGGGACGGTGCCCGGCTGGTGGGAGAGTTCTGGAGCCATACGGTGGGGGAAGATCACCGCCATCTCCCGAGAGAAAAACATGCACTACACTAACGGGACTAAGGACCAGAGCATTTAACGCGCTCGGAAACATGAAAAAAATCAATCAATCAAACCGTAGCAGGCCGTAAAGAAACTAATTCAGATACAGTAGAAGAAGTTCTTCGTCTTTTACGAGAACTTTCTGTTTATATAACGCACGATCAGCATAGTGGGATGCACCAGCCTGGGTACTATCGGCGTAAATATAGGTCGGAAGCCGCGGCTTCCAACTCGATACACACGCGGTCCCCCGCAAGCCGCGGTGCACCGTCCGCATCCGGTCGTCACCGTAGCGACAACGCTGAGCGATCAAAGCACGGTCACGTACAATGCTATGCTTGTACCAAATTCGAGCATTATTCTTCTGCGTGCCCAAATCGCCCTAATCAACGTAGGTATTCAGAGCCGAAAAACTTGTCACCGCAGGGCGACCTGAGGTTGCGATCCATGCGACGTCGTAATAAAAATACTACTGCAGTAATCGATACGGGTAGTGCTTTTAATATCCTTAACAAACAACTTGCCCTAGAATGAACATTTTATTTACAATCCTCTTTCTTACGAGCACAGGCCATTGGTGGCCAGAATTTATCTGTTGCTGGTATTGTCACCACCTTTGTCTTTATAAATGGGGAACAATAACGGTATTTGTTCGGACGTTTTGTATCAAACGGAACTTGTTGTTCTAGAAAAGTCGTTTAATCCTGTCTTAATAGGATATAAGTTTTTGGCAGATAATGCTGCTCTATTAGATTTTGAACTCAATGAATTGCGGTTATCGCTCGAACGAACTACCTCATTTTCAATTGAAACTCCTCAATTTGAAATATTTTCTTGTGGCGATAATATCCTCGCAAATACTTCTTTTTCCCAAGTCGATGATGTTACGTCCTCAGACGCACCAGTTGCTATTGATGTGAGTCACACCTCACTCGATGTCGGTTCCGTCGATTCATTCAACGCTGTTGTACGTCATAGCTTCAAGTTGAAACCAAGGGTAGTGACGTATGTTGCGATGCGTTTAATACCTCCTCGACATTCCTTTTCTGGGGCAGCATCCTCATGTCCGGCAGTTCTCGCCAAAAATCATATAGAACTTGTACCATACCGGTACAAGGCGGACCATCCTCTTCGGGAGATAGCGGTCCGTAATCATTCTTTTAAAGAAGTTAGTTTTTTCGAAGGTTTGGGTGTTGGGTCATCTCCACTTTCCTCTGATGCACGTTTGAAAGAGACTACTATCGAATTATGTCCTTATCAGGAGCCCATAGTGTTATGTACAAAGTAAAACAATAATAGTTCTTTCACCATAAATTTATTTCGTAAACGCAAAATCCAAATCAAGTCCGAAATACAAGCGGATTCCGTCCATGAAGAATACAATCCGTAACGCACCACTTCAAACACCGAACTTGCTTTATACTGCTAGGCACTCAGCATTGCTCGAAATATCCTACTGCCTGCTGCCCCGGGCGACTCATAAATGCGCCCCGAGGCATCAGCAAGTCTCTTCGCCCGCCTCCGTGGCAGAACATCGAGGAAATGCCCTCCTGCGAATGGTGATGTCGACACAGTTCGGTGAGTCACCGGAACCAGCCCGCCGCTTGCCCTGCTCTGGTGGCTCCTTCGTACTCTTCATTTCTACTGGTCGCCCCGGCCGCAACCAGCAACCGTGGGCCGCAACTACCCTGCCTGGCACAGTGTGCCCACTATACCGATCCTCGGGGCACACTTGCTGTGGTACACAGCACAAAGAGCATAATATCAACACTCAGTTGCCTAAGGAACATCAAGACAAAATCCGTCAAACCCTCGCCGCTTATAGAGATGTATTCTCAACTTCATTGGCTGAACTAGGTTCGAATGACTGGGTCGAACTTAGAATTGAAACAGGCGACGGGTTATCCACTTGTCAACGTCCTTATCGTGTATCGCATATTCAAAGGCAACAAATTGAGGAGTGACACAGTGACGAATTATTAAAATACAATACCGCGTGGCCACCTAATATGTTTCCTTCAATTTTCTCCTGAACCGTTGCAGATACTGAGATGCGGTTTTCACTAAAACTACTATGTGCAAGAGGCACATTTGGCTATGCATAATATTATTATATTGCAGGGATAATAAACCTTCGATTTTATAAATGGAGACCCTATAGACTTTTTAGCTCATTTGTAGTAAGCATAAAGGGCAGGTTCATAAAATATGCATATCGCATATGTTACATAACAAAATTTTCACAAATTAAGTTTTAAAGACGCACGCCGCCTGCTGGTTTTCGTAATCTGAACGAGAAATTCCGGGTAATATGCGGCGAGTCCTTTCCCTTCCGTTGCCTCGACCGAGTAAAGTGGGAAGACTGGTGATGCCTCGATGTGACGTAAGAAGGGCAGGTAGAATAAATGGGTGGTGGAGAAAGAAATGCAGTCAGAACTTAACGGGAACTCTCCAGATTTAGAAGAAATTTGTAAACGCAGTGAAATAGTGTAGAAATATCCGGGGAGATGTATACGAACGAGGAGAAGCTGAACCTAATTCTGGTGCACAGTAAATGTGACAGAAATGCAAAGAAAAGTTCATTACTGTATGCTGAAAGATATCCAGATAGACGGCGGCCTTCGCACATGAGTATCATGAGAATCTGTAAAAGCCTTGTGCAGAGAGGCGACAGTTCTTGCAGCTGTTCACAACAATCCCCATATCAGCTGTCGAGACAATGCCAGTGATTCCGGCATTAGTCGTTCGAGTGCCCTCCGCATCTTGAAGAGTAACAAGTTTCACCCCTACCACATTTCGTTGCACCAGAAGCTTTATGATGGTGATTACCAGAAACATGTTCAGTTTTTGTCGTTTATCTGGAATACGTGCGGATGATCAGGACTTCTTTGGGAGAAGATTATGTTTTACCGATGAGGCAACATTTACGAATCGCAGTTAGGTAAATCTGCGCAACGCGTGCACTACTGGGCGATGGACAATCTCGTTAGCTTCGTTTGGTTTGGTTTGTTTTTCGTGTTTCCGGGCGCGTCAACTGCTTTGGTCATTAGTCCCGTTAGTGTAGTGCATGTTTTTCTCGGGAGATGGCGGCGATCTTCCCCCACTGGATGGCGATCGCTGGCTTCGTTAAGTTGAGAACCGAAAGCAGTGGAGTATTAATGTCTGGGCGGTATTCTTAACACCATCATAGATCCCTATTTCCTGGATGGACATTTGACAGGAAACAAATACGCAAGATTTCTTCGTGAAGCATTGCCGCTGCTTCTGGAGGAAATTCCCCTGGATATGAGAAATTGTATGTGGATGCAACATGACGGATGTCCAGCCCACAACGCACTTGTGGCTAGGCAAGTGCTGAATGAGAAGTTCTCCGGCCGATGGGTTGGGCGCAGTGCTGTAGTAAACTCGCGGCAAGGTCACCTGATCTTATGCCCCTGGACTATTTTCTATGGGGAACTATAAGAAACGAAGTTTACTCACAAGTACCAACAACATCTGAAGATCTGAGGCGCCGCATTACCGCATCTTGTCATGCCAATTCATGTGGAACTCTGAATTCTGTTCGAAGGCCTCTTTACAAGCGTCATCAAATGTGTATACCCGTTGATGGTGCAAATATTGAGTACATGTTATAAATCAAGCTATTTCTAGAGTTGTGAATTTAACTTTTGTTTCTGTATTTTAAAGTATTTTCTTACCTTCTTTACACGTGTTTTGTACCAGCTGAGGTTTTCAGTCTTTCAAGAGTAAACTTTTTTCTGACAGCACACACATTTTAATGATTCAGAACATGTTTCATCTTAAATATTTATTGCTTTCTCTACAGTTATATTCAAATATTTTCTCTGAAATCTTGTAGTATTTAGTAATAAAAAATAATTGCTTTGTGTACAGATTTGCTCAGAACATGGCTATGGGTGAATACATTGTCTCCAGGACTGAGAGGGTGTAGCCTTAAAGAGCAGATTGCATTTTCATGAGCTCCTTTGCGCATTGCATTACTACATTTACCGCAGGCTCGACGCAACGGAAGGGAATGGCCTCGCCGCATATCACCCGGAATTTCTCGTTCAGATTACGAAAACTAGCAGTCGGCGTGCGTCTTCAAAAGTAAATTTCTCCAAAATTTTGTTATGTAACATATGGCAATATGGGTATTTATGAACTCGTCTTATCACGCTTCTTATGAGGAGTGAAAAAAGTCTATATGGTTTCATTTTAAAAATCGAATTTGGGTCAATATATCTGCAATAAAAAATGCAATAGAATGCATGCATGACCATATGTGCCCCTTACATATAGTAGTTTTAGTGAAAACCACATCTCAGTATCTGCAACGGTTCAGAAGAAAATTGAAGGGAACATCTTAGGTGGGCCACACGATATAATCCCACCTTCTGAAAGCCCGTGGGGAAGCCCGGTTTTGTTAGTTCCAAAACCAGACAAAACAATACGTATAGTTGTTGACTATCGCAAATTAAATGCGGTCACTAAAAAATGGACGTATCCCCTCCCCGTGATAGAAGACATTCTGAGTTATCTAGGGAGTGCTAAATATTTCACCACCCTGGATATGACTAGTTCTTTTTGGCAGATGAAAATTCGGGAGGAAGATAGAGAAAAAACCACAATGGTCATGAGTGAAGGTGCATTTCTTTGGAATAGAGCAAGTTTCGGTCTCAGTAAGTGTCTCCGCATGTTCTCTCAATTAGCTAGTAAATCATTAGGACCACTCAGATTTAATGGTGCTTCTGAGTATATCCATGACATAATAATTTATGCAGAAACTTTCTCTGATTTTATTTCTCTGTTACGCAAGGTAACAGAGAAACAAGGTAACAGAGACCGTTTCAGAGCTTCCATTTTGAAATTGAAACCTTCTAAATGTCTAATCGGTATGTTTAAAATAACTTTGTTAGAATTATAAAATGATGAATTCGGAATAAAACCCTCAGAAAAGAAAGTATAAGCTGTTGAACTAGCTCCCGCACCTCGGACTGTAAAAGAAGTACGATTTCTAGGTCTTTGAAATTACTATAGAAAATTTGGGGAAAACTATTCTCGTATAGCTCAACCGCTTTATGAGTTAACAACAAAGGAAACTCCTTTCTAATGGACCTCTGTCGAACAAACCACCTTCGACACTCTTAAAGAAAAACTCACATCATCACCAGTTTTAGTTGATTACCGGCCTACTGATAAGACGGAAGTCTGAAAGGACGCTTCACATTCCGCTGTAGGTGCAATTGTGCTCTAAGAACGTGATGGTAATTTTCATCCCGTTGCTTTTGCGCCACGAACTCTGAAGAAAGCTGGAGCTCAGTTCTACGTATCAGAATGGGCATGCCTTGCCTTAGTCTTTGCATGTACGATATTTCGTCCATATTTGTTGCATACTTCTTTCACTACAGTAACCGACCATCACAGTATATGTTGGTTGAAAAAGTTCAAAAATCCAAATTCCCGCTTTATGCTTTGGAGTTTGATGTTGTCAGATTTGGATTTTGAAATACGGTATAAGAGCGAACGTTTGCATTCAGATGCGGACTACATCTCCCGATCCCAATTATTTAGATCCTTATTCCGCTGAAGATGATAAGTTCGATTTTTCGGTATTTTCAATTAATGTCTCTGGATTTTGGAACAAAATAAAGATCCGTCCCTTGTTAAACTTTTTTAATTTGTTGCGTCTACTTTGGCGCAACGCGTCTCCAAACCCCGTGGGGTGGGCGTTGAGCGCTTTGCGCTTCTTGGAGTAATCCTACATTACTAACAGCGCTTTTTTGGAGTAATCCTCCGTTAAAATATTAATATATGTCTTTCGGATCTCGTCGCGGTCAGTTGAGTGAAGAGGACCGCCAGGTAGCATCTCCGCGTACGCGCCTCCTGCGCGCTCCACAAATGCTGCAGCGGCCAGAATTAGAGGAATAAGGATAGGGTAGGGTTTACGGACACCTCACAGAAGTTGGACTAGCCCTTGTGAAGCAGCCGATCTCGTTTTGTTGGAACAAACTTCACATGAGATTCGACGGGAATCGAACCCGGATCTCAGTGGTGAAAGGCTTGCGACTTTGCAATGAGCCACGAGTTCAGCTAAAGAAGGACTTAATTTCACTTAAATGAGTTCACTTAAAGAAGGACTAACTGATGATTCTAATTCATCTCATCTTGAAAAACGATTGCTAAAGAATTTTATTATTAAAAATGCAATTCTATATAAGAAAGGAACTAACGTTCGAGGATCTTCTTATTTGACGGTGATTCCGCGCCATTTAGTAAAATAAATTATGGAACAGCACCATAGTACACCTTTGATGGGTCACTTCGGGGAGTGCAAAACTCTTGATAAGTTATCTTTACGATATTTCTGGTTTCACATGCGACAAGACGTACGTAAGTTTATCTTGGGTTGCAAGAGTTGCCAAATGACAAAAGGTCGAGATTCGCGTTCGTTGTACGGCGAATTAGTCCCTATCACGCCAGGAAATCCTTTTGATACGGTCGGCGTTGATTTAGTTGGCCTCCTACCTAAATCGAAAGAAGGTAACAAATGGATAGTCGTTGCCATCGACTATGCTACGCGATGGGTAGAAACACAGACACTTCGATCGGGAAGAGCCCACCCCGCTGCTCATTTCCTAGTTACTAACGTGATTCTAAGACATGGAGCTCCGCGTCAGTTTTTTTCTGACTGAGGTCAAGTTTTTCGGAGTGCACTCGTTCGAGAGATTTTAGCGCTGCTAGGGTCGAAGTCGATCTATACGACTTTTTATCATCCGCAGTGTAATGGATTGGTGGAGAGAAATAATGGAAATTTAAAAAAAAGATAATTCAAAAAACCGAAATTGTTGTTTGTTTCTTTGAATACTACAGGAATGATAAGAAAATAAAATACAAAATTTAATGTATTGTTAAGGATTTATTTTTTGGAAAACGAAAGTTAAATTTTTTTTTGTTGGGGAAATTCAAAATTAGCAGACCAGAAGCGGATGTGCAGGAGGAAAATGCCCGTTTACCCAGTCAGTAGCTATGACATCGTTGATCGTTGTGACATAAGCTTGATTTGCCGCAAGCTATTGCAATATGAAGAAACTCTTGCAAGAAGAAGCTCTAACTCACCCTTTTTATCTTCTTTTGTGAGTTAATGTTTAAGGGGATTTATCCTCTTCTCTCGTGTGAGTGAGTGTTGTAAAAAGTCGACAAAGAAAACAAACAAAGGAAATTGTGATAACCCCACTACGATGCAGGGAAACCGACTTACGAGCTGGGTGTTTGCAAGTTCTAAATCAAAAAGAGAGAAGTGGGATTTACTGGAAGAAAGCAAAGAATTTACATTAGTAGAAAAAGAAAAGGCAGATGAAGGAAGAAGGTTAACTTAAAAGTATCTATAAAGACGATAAAAACCGACTATCGGAAATGAGTTTATTGTATCTACTTGCTAACCAGTAAGAACAAGAATATGCTTCTAGAATCGCTTCTATTGAGCCTTAAAAAAGATTGCCCGAATTGCCCAATAGAGTCGTTCGTCTCATTCATGAGAATATTGTGGATTGTGCGTGTCTTGGCTGGGGTTGGTTGCACGAATTGGTTGGCGGCGCTGCCGGCAGGTGCGGCGTGAAGGGTAGCAGGTTTTGAAGGTCGGCGGCGGGAAGGGAGGTGCCGTGCGAAAGACAGACGAGATGAGCTGAGTAGAAACAACGCTTGTATTGTTTATGAGTGATCGCAAGGGCTGCATCGGGACAAAGTGGCGAGGAAAGGAAAGACTTATGAAGGTGGGGGTTGTAGGGTTGTGTGTGTGTGTATTTTGTGTGTGTATGTATTTGTGTGTGTGTGTGGGGAAACAGAGTGTGCTTTGTATAACAATCGTATTCCTGTCAAGTTGTTAATGAAACTTTATTGTTAGAAGCCTATGTTTCATTTAAAGAGTTTTCCTCCGGATCCATCTCCAACAATATCGATGCGTTTGCTGTAGGGGATTGGGGCTGCCATGTAACGTGTTTGCAAGTTCCACCGCCCAGAATCTGCAGCTGTTGAGGAAGGAGCGGAGCGGAAACAGATACTGGCAAAAAGAGACGCGGCGACGTCGGTTGCTGCAGAAGGGAGGGGGCTGCGCGGGGCGGCGCTGCGCAGCGGCGAATCCGTTTACGGCCGCTGTCAAGATCCTCGTCTCGGCGCCTCCAGCGAACAATGGCCCGCCGCTCCGCTCCGCTCTGCTCGACGCTGGCGCCGGGCCCCCACCGCCCCGCCGCCGGTGCCGCGCGGCCAATTAATTAGCAACCGTTAGCTCTTTCCCCGCAGGGGCGGGCGCGCGGATCGTGGGGGCGGCGAGAGGCGCGGCGGCGTGGGGCGTGTGTTGGCGCCCGACGGGGGCGGCGGGGGCAGGACGGGGCGAGTGAGGGTAGGGAAGGAAAGGGGGAAAGAGGCAGAGACTCACCTGGAGGAGAACCTGTCGGGCGTGGGTGGACAGACATCAACTGAATTGCCCTTAGTGAAAGATCTCGTACGGAGGATCTTTTGCAATGGATGATTGTGAACCAGAACACTTACATGTGACGGATTCCAAATGCACTCACTTTATTTTTTTAAAATTTCCCTCTCAACAATAGGGTTTTGTCTTTGGAATATTCTCGGGCGTGATTAAAATGAAATCAGTCGTGAAAAACTGTCGTGAAATTTATTTCAAACATATGCAGAGATATTGCGACAGCACAGTGTTATGTATTTTGAGATGCATGTACGCGTGCAACACATTATTGGGAAATTTTAAAAACCTTTTTCTAGTTAAGACAGGCCTCTGGGTAGAGTTTGAAATTTTGAATAATGTAGCAACGTGTAAAATGATAAAAAAAGTGGAAAAGATAACCTATTTTGTGAAACACACGATCGTTCTAGAAACTCCATGAGATGGAATGAGAACTTTGACTAGAAGTAGGCGATAACCGTTGCAGAGCCAGGAAAAGAGAAAGAGAAGTGGAAGAGAGATGAGGAAGAGAGAAGAGTATCTTGTGCAGCAGAATAGCAAGGACGCTTAGGCTCATGGAGGAGACAAAAACATTGTGAAATGAGCGATTCCTTCGAAAGACGAATGCAGAGGGCAGAACAAGTTTTCAAGAGATGGAGGAGTGGTGAGCCAGTGAGGGTTGTGGGGGTTTGATGAACGTAACCAGCGGAGGGGAGGAGGGGCTGTTGAGATAATTGGAAGGGATTAGATGGTTGGCAACCGAGAATTGCTGTGGTGCTAGGCTCGAATTTCTAGAACGCCCCCGAAAAGAGAAGTAACGTTACCTGCTTGTGATCCCCGGCGCTGGATGGAGGAGCTGATAGGCAGTGGAGGGCGTGTGGGTCTGTTTTTGAATTGGGGCGGCCATCGCACCAGGTGGAATGAGACAGAAGTAGCGCGTTGTGCTCCGGGAAAAAACGAGAGAAGCAGAGCAATGTAGTTCGCCAGTACTAAGAAATAGTTTTCTTGCATTAGAAGATAAGTGAAGTTTAAAATAATTTACAAGTGTTTCGAGTTGAGATGTTTCCACTCAAGGTGACGTCGGTCGATGCTATAATTTTGAAACAAGTTATGTAACCCCCCGTCCTGTGTCGTAACATGTTTTATTTCATAAAATAGGTCATATTTCATTATTTTAGTTCAATATTTTAACCCATTTCTTGCTCTCCGAGACTGTCCAAATCTTTTATCTAACATCGAAGTTCAGGACATCAATATCTTGAAGACTTTTGACATGAAAAAAAAATGACAGTGCGCTAAGGACTTTAATTGAAGAAAAAAGCGTTGACCCTTGAACAAAAAGAAAAAAGTTATTAGAATAATTAATACCTCATCATAAATCCGAAATAAAGTATAGAAGTATAGAA
This sequence comes from Teleogryllus oceanicus, assembly GCA_964035755.1. Taxonomy (NCBI): domain Eukaryota; kingdom Metazoa; phylum Arthropoda; class Insecta; order Orthoptera; family Gryllidae; genus Teleogryllus; species Teleogryllus oceanicus. The sequence goes on along the minus strand of CAXIVR010000004.1, from coordinate 104,363,162 downwards.
AAGTTAAAGTAGTAATGAAGATGTTATCATACGTATCAATTTTGGGAATGCAACCTTCTGCAGTAAAATGCATAGTGTTATTGCACCCAGACAGTATTTTTGTACAGTGGTAGCTGTTATCATAGGTCTTATTATCACTACATTTGCATGACTAACTTTTAAGTTTAATTTACTGGAATAATGTTTATAATCATTGGTGGGAACATTGTATTTTGAAACCATCATCTTATCATTGACGTTCATAACTTGGAATGAGAATTCATTATGATAAAGCAAACTGTTTATTTTCACATTCCTGTTGTCTTAAGCTCGAAACAACCTAAATGCACTGTAGTATAAAATAAAATCGTGAAATTTTATGATAAGATATCGGATATTTACTATTGCGTGTCACACGATGAAGAACATTTCAATCGCCTGTTCAAAACATTCATGTGGGGGATTTTGCAAAAGAAAACGTAGATGCATTAAGGATAAAGTAATTATATCCACGTCTCCCCTACAATGCTTTTTTGCTACTTTAATTTTATTAATCTATTCATTTTTCCCGAGCGCGACCCTACTAAAGCCATTAGTAAGTGTAGTGCATGCGTCTATCACGTGAGGTAGCGATGATTTTCCCCTAGTTGGCAGGCGGGATCCGGCGCCGACTTACACGTCAGTTTGTGGGGCTTTTTACCAACCAGGTATTCAACCTGCGGGACTCAACTGTCCAACGGGACAAAATCTTAAGTTCCTGACTGGTTCCTTGACTGTGTGGCAATGTTGTGTATTTGCGTAGGGTACGGGGTGAAGATAGGAAAGGAAGAGGAAGGATAGATCGCGCGCTATCCGTGGCCCATTTGTTAGAATCCTACTCTAGCATTCGCTTAGGTTGATCGGAGACCCACGGAAAACTACCGATCAGACAAGTTGTGCCATAATTCTCCTTCGGATACTAGCTAAATTGCTGCTTAAAGGTCAACTGGCTGTCTCTTTTAACAAATACGCTTTAAATTCTATGGGCAGTCTTGACCATAAAGACAGGTCGAAATATCGCGTGACCCATTTTTAGAGTCTTCTTTCTTTACGGACTAACCTAAAGGAACGAACGCCGATACAAACTCAGAGATGAGGCTTACTTCAAAAGTCATAGCAACCATATTCTTTCCGATAAAATGAGCCAGGCTAGATGTTCTAAAATATACAACTGGGAAAACCACAATAGACTAATGCTCAAAAAAACATTTTCAAAAATACAACTTAATTACCCTTCTGAAAATGTGTATTCTTCTAATAAAATTATAAATCATATTTAATAATGCTTTTGCGTAGCTATTGTATCTGCAAACCTATTGAACCTTACTGTTGATCAAATAAGTAGGGGGGGAACACTAGAAATAAAAGGTATATTTACTTTTTTTATTTTGAAAAAACTATAATAAATTCCTTTTATTTATGCGATTCAAATGCGAACAACTCTTCACCAAAATAACAGTACGTGGGTATGGTTTCACAGGGCGTGAAGAAATTGGCACAGCAACGGCACAGAAATGAAATATTCTCTGGGGTGAGGCTGAGATGTTTTGGAGTTGACTTTTGGCAACATGGGAAAGAGTACTTGGAAAAAGTTCTTCGAAAGATTATTTTCCATATAGGTTTTTATGGATTTTCTTGACAAGGAAACACATTTGTCAAGAATACTGGTATTTGTATTCTGTCCCTTTTAATCAGATCTCACTAAGTAGATATCTACGTTGTTCCAAATACATTCATTCAAATTATGCACCACATAGTGACCCTTCCAGTGTTCATTGTAACATGTTTTGCCTTGAAAATGAAGGGCGACCAAAGCCAGATTTAGGACTCATGAGGCTTTCAAACACATAATCAGGTTGCTCTCTCCAGTAATACTAAAACAACACTTATAACAGAAGAGTTTTTACAAATATAAATGAAAAATTATTTATTATTTACTAATTCAAACATATTTTACAGAATCCAACATTTTACTTTTTTAGAATATATTTTAAGATTTTTTCAGACAACGCTCACCATGGATTAGTTGATTGACTGATTGATTAGTGATTACGTACGCGTCAAAGGCAATGGTCATTAGTCCGTAAGTGTGCTTTATTGCGGGAGGTGGCGGTAACCTCCTCCCGCCGCAGGCAGGCAAGATCCGGCGCCAACTATTTTGGTTGATTGATTATAAGCGATTCCGGGCGCGTCAACTACAGAGGTCATTAGTCCCGTAAGTGTACGGCATGCTTTTCATCGGGAAATGGCGGTGATCTTCCCCAACTAGATGGCGAGATCCGGCACCGACCTACCGTCGGCTAGCGGGGTTTTCCTCAACCAAGTATCTCCCACCAGCGGGACACCGCCCCATCCGGGACAAGTTGTAAGTCTCTGACCTGACTTACGGCATGTGTCGTAGTATAGTGCGTGTTAGTGTGTGTAAAGGATGGGGATAGAACAAGGAAGAGGAAGGAAAGATCGCGCGCGGTCCGTGGCCCGTTTGTTAGGGTACTGCTCTGGCATTCGCCTGGTGTTGGATCGGAGAAACCACGGAAAATTACCGATCAGAGCAGCCGGCCGCTAGAATTCTCCTCCAGATAGAGTGAATTCGACCTAGCTCACAAGCTAGTGACGAAAATATTGCGTCCATTGGGAGTCGAACCTAGGACCTTCCGGACAGAGGCACTGCAGAGACATCAGTTGATGCACTGAGCCATCCCTCGCGGTCGAATTATGTCGGTTTTCGTGTTTTACTCCAACAGGTATGTCCCACCAGCGGAGCACCCGCTGTCGGGACAAGCTCCAAGCCTGACTGATCTCCCGACATGTGTAGTAGTGCAGAGCAGTGAGTCTAAATGTGCGTGTAAATGAGGGTGAGGAAGGATAAAGAAGAGGAAGATGAAATATAACGCACAATATCCGTGACGTTTGTTCACATATTGCTCCGCCATTCACCTGGCATTGATCGGAGACACCACGGAAAACTACCGATCAGAGCATCCGACCGGTAGAATTCTTCTCTAGACGGCGACTGAATTCAACCCAGCAAGTAGCTACTCGCAAATCCTGCCACCGTCGGCATTGGAACCCTGCGACTTCCCGGTCAGAGGCACTGCAGTGTCATCAGTAGGGCCCGGATTTTAATGACAAGTCATATTTACACCGTTTTTAGTAAAGGCCATATTTTAGGCAAATTTACCAAAATGCATACATATTCATATTTTAAGGACACAGAATAAAAAGCCTGAAAATGTTTCTCGCATGTCAATGCATCAGGTGATGTCACAAATAAACTCAACAATTATACCACAAAGAATTATTTAAAACACGATTATTTGTTTTTCAGACACAAGATTTTTTTAAATTCTAGTTACTTCCAAAGACTGCAAACCGTATGTACCATACTCACAATCTGTTTCTGAGTGAATTTTGTATTTATGTTATACCTAAAATATCAACAGGAATTTTAAAAAAATAAATACGTATAACGTCATATTTTATTTTAAGGTCATATTTTATAGGTTTTAGGTCATAAACACTTGCACATTTCGCTGATTTTTAGGTCATTAAAATCCGGGCCCTAGTTATCAGTTGATGCCCTGAGCCACCTTCGCCGGTACGCCCCACACCTGGAGGACTGCGAGAACATTTTCAGGCTTTTATTCTTGTGTCCTTAAAAATATGACATGTAGCATTGGTCATGCGAGGACATTGACATGAGAAACATTTTCAGGCTTTTTATTCTATGTCCTTAAAATATGATATATGTATGCATTTTGGGTAAAAGGACCCATGGATGAACAGGGCGTGGCGACGCGCGCGACGCCTTGCGCCGTCGGAGCGCGATCGAAGCGTGGGCAGCGCCTGGTCGGCGGCCGCGTCGCGTCGCGTCGCGTTCCAGGGGCGCGCGCGGAGAACGAGGTCGCCTAGACGTGATGACGACTGCGCCAGCGACGCCGCCTACTAGAACATGGATCGACACTAGCACGCCCTCGAGGGAGCGTTTATGGAGAGGATTAGTCGTCGCGAGTTACGACAAGTGGCGGAGGGGCGGAGGGTAGCGAGGCGGCGGGGCGCGCGAGTGAATCCATGTCCTCCGTAACGATCGTCGTTAGGCGATCGGGAGCGGAGTGGCGGCGCGCCCATGCGCAGGTTACGCAAGGGCAGCTTCACACGCGAAAATGATGCGTGAATGAACTACAGGTGGTATGTTAGTTTCTAAATGCATGTGCTTTGCTTCGGTTCTAATGTCATGCCATTGTATACGGTTTGTTGATGAACCATTCGCGCAAGGCCGAAAAAACACTATAAAATGCGTTCCAAAACTGTTTTTGCAATAGCTTTACTTAAAATACTTTTATTAACTAAAGGTTTGAAAATCCAATAAGAATTTTAAAATAAACGACACTAGTTTTATTAAAATAAAGCACACAAAATAATTTAAACTAAAATATTAAACAAACAACAAAAGAGTCATTTAATAACACCAACAAATCACCTGGCAATCCTCAGACGGAAACTAATATGAAAACTTTGTAATTCCAGTATTCAATATTTTTATATAAACTTTTGTCAATACATTACAAATAGTATTATTGTGAGAAGATAATGGCAACTCGGAAAATTAAAAGTAATGTTTTTTATTTTGTAAAATAAATAAAATACAAAAATTGCTTTTGTTGAGATTTTTGAAATTTGGTACAAATTTCGTTTTTTATTCAAATTACTATTTGATGCTGAGAATAGAACAGAGTATTTGCATTGTACACAAAACGTTCAGTACCCACAATTAATTTTACTTCATACTAAATAATTCTGGTGACATCTTCATAATCCTTAATACTTTTTTACGCTGCTTAAAGGGCCGGACGTCACGTAAATAAGATAGAAAAGCATAAAGTTAGAATGTTAGGTAACAGATACTTATATCGTAGACGGATTACCAAGAGATTTTCAACTGAGATGTCGAAAGTCTTGAGATAGTAGCAAATGTCGAGTGACACTGACCGACGAGCGTGTGACCCGATCCCGAATATGACATGGACTCGACAAGTGAGCGGAAATTTTCGCCAGCGAAATCAGCCACGCAATTTCGATGGCCACCCATAATAGCGTTGTAGTTCAAGGGGCAGGATCTTGGAATGGCTCGTTCGATGTATGATCAAACCAAATGTGCTCTATGGATATTATATCTGGCTAAGTGGCCAAATTATGCGTTGTTTATCTAGAATGCTTCTCAAACCAATTGCAAACAATTGTGGCTCGAAGATGTAATTCTTGTCATTTTTCAAAATCTTATTCTCATTATAGTACATGGATTTCCCTAACGGTCACAGTTCATTAGCTGATAGAAACAGACATTTGGGGAAACCCTTTCGTTTTCGATCAATCAAATTTCGATTGATCGATCAAACATGAATATCAATTTGCGGTTTAATTAGAGTCAGTATTATCATCGCGGCTCTGATCGCGCGGTTATAGGGTTGGATTCCGCGATAGTGTATTTTGGTTCCAGACATTGCTAGTGGAATACGTGTCGAAAATTTTTTAGCGGGCGGTTGACTGAACGATAATTTTCCGTAGTTCACCGATCAATACGAGGCAAATGCCGAACAGTACCATAAAAAACGGACACGGAACGCGGCAATCTTTCCTCCTTCATCCATTTCCTTCTCCCCCTTAAACACACCTACGGTTGGGTGACTACACCATCAAACATTTCGGGAGACCAGCCGAGTACGCGTGGCTTGTCACAGTTCTGGGGGTCCTCGAGAAGATACCTGGAGGAGAAAACCTGCAAGCCTGTAGGTTGGCGCCGTCCGTGCACCTGTGATAGAGGAACACCGCCACTTCTGAAGATATAACATGCATTTTTACGGAACTAATGAAATTCGGAACATCAATCAATTAAATTGCCGGCCCGGTGGCCGAGATCGCTAAGGCAGTAGTGTCGTAGTGATCTCGGACCGAAGGGTCGCGGGTTTTGAGTTCCCCCTCGGGCATGGTTGTATTTTGTTCGTCCTTCACCCCTTATCATCGTTCGAGCCCAGCCTCGTCGAGGCAACACCTTCCGAGCGCCCGCACGCTTAACCTTTCGCGTTCATAGTCACAGTCTGAGTTATAGTATCAGCTTATCAGTTGTAACCTAGGACGCGGCAGTGATTAACCGCACCAGTTCTGGCGGCCCATTGGCAAAATGCGCATTGCAGCATGAAACGGCCAATTTAACTGAAAAAGTGAACGTTTCGAGTGTATAGTGAAACCAGTGTCAATTTTGAAAGTGATCTCGTGATGGAAAATATAAGTCCCCACGAAGTAAGCTTAGCAGAAACCGGCCTCTGGTACCCTTCAGCTATGAATAAACAATCCTCATGATATGGATGTGGAAGAACCATCCACCACCAGCAACTACAACAACAATTACTACTACAGCAGCAACAACCTCAAAGCACAAAATGGCTATACGCCATTACCGCCGCATTACCAACCAACCAGCTCCCGCAACATCAACAACCCGTGCCAACTCAAAACGTAAACATTAATGAAATTAACAACTCCAACCCACAAAAGATGTAGTACTTACCAATCTACTGAATCAGAAGAGCGTAAAGACTTAAAAGGCACCATGATAGTGAACACGTAGGTTGTGCCGTACCAGTGAGTAAAGATATGAACTACTTCAAACAAATGAACCAGTTAATAAAATATTCAACTAAATGAAAATCTAGCAACAAAAAAATAAAATCCCACCAATAATAACACGGAGTTGAAAACTATAACCGCCTTATCAATGACTTTAAAAGTATATCAGAAACTTTCACACAAAAACTGAAAATAAATTTTAAAATATTTTTCAAGAAATTAAAGACTTTCGTGATTTCAGACATTTCTGTGATCAAAACAATGTACAATTCCACTCCTATAGGGACCCTAAGTCAAAAAATTTGCAGTTGTTCTCAAGGATGTTCCTACGTACTTCAAAGAGAAGATATTATAAACGAACTCAAATCTAAAACTTTTCAGTATTAAAGTGCACCAGATTTTACAACAAAGATAAAACACCTATGCAAACAGTGGCAGTAGATCTTATTGACAATGAAGAATCCAGACAAATATTAAATCTTAGTGAACTATATTATTGTAGAATTAAAGTATATATTGACAATACACAGGGTCCAATACAATGTAAAAATGTCAGGTTATGGCCACTTTAAAGCTAACTGCGGGCTCAGCCCAAGATGCGTCAGATGCATAGGTAATCATCATTACTCAGAATGTAAACTCCCCAAAAAATGAAGCAACTCCAAATGTGTTAATTGTTTTCAGAACCACACAGCTAATTATAAAGGGATGTCCTACATACAAAAAATTATGCCAAAACTTGAACAAAACCGTAAATTACAACCTCGAAACACAAATAATAAACTACCCCCTAAAATGAATACTTTTTAATCACTCGGTCCCCACCAATGCTGATTTTTACACAACAAACTTTAGTCAACATTTTCCTCCACTTCCCACTAGACCAAATATTGCAATTACACCCCAATTAACGCCTCAAACTAATCAATGGAATAACCACACAAGTAACCTAGAAAATTTACTAACTAACATTATTACAAAAGTAGTTACCCAAGTTCTGTCAACGCTAATGCCCCAAATTAAAAATCTTTGTTCAATAAATCAACATGGATAATACAACCGCAATAAACATACTTTCTAATCACTCCAACACAGTTTCCCTTTTCAACAAGTTCACTTATCTTAAATAAAAGATCTATGATAACAGTGAAGAATTTATGTTCTATATTTGAAAAATTACAAAACTTCCAAAAATTTTTCGTGTTCACAATCCTTCATGAAAGCGATAAAATCAATAAATTTAAGAACCTCAATATTTACTTCTAACTATACCCCCTGCCTATTAGCAATATCACCTACCAATCCAACAATCCAAAAATGGATAACCCAAAAGAGTTTAACTATTCTTAACTTCAATGCTAACGGTATTAAAAACAGGATACTTCTTTCACCACTTACACCATCATAACATTCACGTTGCCTGCATCAGTGAAACCCATCTTGTTCCAAAAAAAAAGCTAAAGTTATACGGCTCAAATATATAGAAGTGACAGGTCCAGACTAATTGCTCTGGAGGGGAAATAGCTATTAAAGTAAACTAAAACACTCACAAATTCATTCACCTAAAACTAATAACCTTGAAACTGTAGCAATCCAAATTTATACCAATAACGGACCAATAAATATCATTGCGCCTACAGACCACCAAACCAAAATTTCCTACTAATGAACTAAATGAAATATTTCTCAAACACTTAACTTTAATTTTGGTGATCTCAACTGCAAAAATCAAGCCTGGGGATGTAACTCAACGAATTACCATGGCAAAAGACTACTCAAATACAGCCTTACCAACAATATATATATCATGTCCAAGTTCCCTACGTTCTTTCTAACAATACAAATGTCCCTGATATACTCTGATTTAGTTATAACTAAAAATTTCTACAAACAATTCAACAAATAGTAATAGCAGAATTAGACTCAGATCACCTACCTATTAAAATTACCATTGACATATCAAATGACACTATTCACCATCAAAACACAAAATAAAAGGTTATACCAATTGAACCCTATTTTAAAATGTTAATTAGTCAAAATAATCTTTCCAACTCGTATACAAATAATGATGATCTCAACAACTCAATCATGAATATCATTCAAACAATCACAAAAGCTCACCCGAATCAATCTCCCCACATTACAACTAACAAACCAAATGCTGATGCACTTCCAAATTTTATATAAATCACATTAAAACCAAACGGGCCATTAGACGCAAATGGATTTTAAACCGAAACGCACAGACAAAAAAAAACTAAACAAACTACCAAAGAAATTAAAATCATGATTACCAATCACAAACATGTCAAATTCCAGCAATCTTCAACAACTCCACCTAAACTCGCAGCAATGGCAAACTATTAAATACTTCACTAAAGAGAAAGCAAGTTCCCCCTCTATTTCAAACAATGTATTAATTTATCCAGAACATCAAAAAACCAAATAATAGCAAACACCTCTCTGAAACATTCAAACCGAATTCAATAATTAACCAGCAATTCAATACAGAAATAACAGAATTTATGAAACAATCACACGCCACAGTTCCCCACATTATTTCATCTCCCAGTAGAAACCCAAAAATCATCAAACAGCTGGGAAAAAAAAAAATCACCCGGGCACGACAACATTACAAACCAAACACTTAAACAACTCCTTCATCTGCATTGCAGCCATAACAGCCACCTTCAATGCTGACCGAATTGGCTGCTTCCTCAAACTTGGGAAAAACGTTATATTACCAATCAATAAACTAAAACTAACTAATGACCCCTTTAAATTACAGGCCTATTGTCTCTCCAACAATAGCTAAAATTTTGAAAATTAATTCTCAGTCGCCTAGTTCATTTCTTAAACTCAAATGACAACATACAAAAACACAATTTGGTTTCAAACCAAATCATTCAACAAATCACCTCTATTAGTCTAGTCGAACATATAGCAAATAGTTTCCATTCAAAAAAGCACACAATAGCAGTCTTTAGACATAACTAAAGCATTTGACAGCATTTGGCATCAAGGTTTACTTTATAAAATTTTACCAACTAGGTATCTGATTATCTTCAAAAATTATTCACAGTTATCTTTCAATAGAACTTTTTAGGTCAAGTAAACCACATTCTTTCCAACACACACAGCATTCTTGCAGGTGTCCCCCAAGGATCTGTACTTGCTCCCATTCTTTTTAATATCTATACAGCAGATCATCCCACATCATCAGATTCTAACATAACCTTATATGCAGATGATACAGCATATTCTATCTCATCAAAACATTCTATTAGCATATGACCATATTCAATCCCACCTTCACATCTCACCACCTGGTTCCATAAATGGCGACTCAGATAAATCCCAAAAACACAAACAAAGATTTTCACCTCCGAAACCCAAAACCCCCCACCTTTAAAAATAAATATTCATCCCCTGGTTAAACAATTCCACACCACAAAAAATCTGGGAGTACTAATAGATAGAGTTTAAATGGAAGCAAACATTAAGGCAGTATTACAAAAAACAACAGCAAAAGCAATCAAACTTTTCCACTTATTAATTCCTCATCCACTTTAAAAGTTGAAACTAAATTGCCCTTTTACAAAAGTATTATCAGACCCACCTTGACATATGCCTGTCCAGCCTGGATAAACGTTGCACCAGTAATATAAACGCTTACAAACTTTCCAAAACAAATTTTCAGAAGACTCATTAACGCATCATGGTTTATACCAATAAACAAATTCAAGAACTCCAAATACCATCAATCACTGATCATCTGATCAACTTATCCTCCAAATTTTTCAATCTCTACCATCCTGCCCAAGTACAGCCCATTTTCAACTAGACAACAAGCAAACTCCCCAAACCGAATCAAATCTAGATTCCCAAAGACATTTTCAAACCGCCTTAAAACAAAATCAACAAAATCTTTCAAACCTTTATACCTATACAATCCTTACTCAAAAATCTTTCCACGGGTAATAAAAATAAAATCAAATTACAAATATTTTATATACTTGCCGAGTAAGAACACTGAAAAAAATTAGGAAGTTTCCATAATGTTAATTAATAAATAATGTTCTCACTTCTGTAAGGCCATATGGTCGATCGGATAAAAATAAATTTAAAAAACCCTTATCATCAATCACATATCGTTTCATCCACATAGTTACCATACCGTTAAAGCAATAGTGGTCGCTAATGACCTTAGATGTTGAAGGACCTTTAAAAAAACCAATTTAAAAATCAATTAAATTGCGGAACAATCTATCAGGGAGTCTTTTGGAACAATTTATTGTTTAGTGTGGCGGCGGGGTACGAGTGGGTTCTGTTACGCCCTCTGTGACGTCAGTCAGGTAAGTGGGTTAAATACACGTTGGTGGCCATTAAGTTTTCCTTGGGGGGATGCCTAAATTAAATCCACCTTTCACTCACAGCGAGAAATGTTTAATCATCAAATAGATTCCAAAAACCAAAGGTATCATCCGTCAACAAACCTATCGCGCTCAAACTAATTTAGGACGTGACACAGTAAATGATCTTTCACTTGACTCGCAAATGTTAAACAGATACCACTAATATGTAAATGTTTACATAAAAGCACCGAGAACGAAGAAACAATATTTACATGGAAATGTGAAAATGTCTGAGTCTGAGAGATATAATCGAAATAAAGACAGGAAATTAAATGATTTATGAGCATCTATTCAAAAACCCGAAGCTGTTTGAAATGTGTAGAAAATAAAGGAAAAATAGAAATATACATCTTGTGAACGTAATTCTTTTATTTTGAATTTTATTTTCACAATAACCTTCCTGAATGTACAAAAAATTAATCCACTATATAATTAGCAGTTGATGAGGATTATATCACATCCTGAAGAATTTACCTACTGTGTGATGATCTGTGATGTTACATTCCTCATTAAAGCATTCTAATATATTTTAATATACAATATTTACATATATAAATATGTTGCTCTGTGTGATTATTATGTAAAATTACTTAATTATATTTTTAAGAAATGTTTTTCACTGATTTCACTCTTAAATGAACAATTTACTGTTAATGTATTATTAATTATATGAATAATGCGAAACTGGTGGGTCAAATGAAAAAGTTCTAATGTGAACGTTGTCACTGGAAAAAAGTAACTTTATTATAAGTAAGAATAATTTTGCCGAGGCTTCTCACGACGCGATCGTGAGCAGATTGCCTAACCCTAGGCGCCGACTTTCTTTACGGAAGTGATTTCCATGTTAAGTTCACTATTTATTTTTCATCGTCGAATTAAATGTGGCTAAATGTTTAGTGTACACAATCCATGGCTCGACTTCTAAACATGATTTATTTAAAATACAAGTTTTAACATTTGTGACATGGGTACAGTGCAAATGGCAAACTTGTTTAATCAAGTGTTCGTTCGGTATATTTTGTCGGTTAAACTGCGTAATTTAGTGAGTCTGGATAGCAAGAGCTTTTCTTCCTAAAACGGATTTTAATTTTCCAATTTTGAATAAAATGAAATAACTAAATGAAAAAACAACAAAATTTTGGAAGCGTTAATCATGCTCCAAACTTTACGGGGCATAACGTGAAGTGAATAAATTTGTTGAGGAATTTGAACGCGTACTGGGTGGTGGGTATATTCGTTTCAGCCGTTTCTGGCATGCAGTTAAATAGGAAAAACAAAAGCGACAGCAATACAGCTTGTAACTACATCAAAAAAATACAAACAATGCAATTAATGAAATATATTAATAATACATCACTTAATTCAATCACCAATTCATCGAAACCCGTCTTCCCACAAAAGAACTAATAACATGTTAACAAATGTAAACTTGATATTAAATCCGTTCAATATTCAACATACCTATTTCACATTTTGACAGTCAGCATTTCTATGTTTAATAATTAACATGATGGTGTTGAATGTAATTATTATGGGGGATGCACTTCAGCTTGTATTTCGGAAGATGGGTGGCTAAAATTTAAAACAGGAACATTCCCGTGGTGTCGAAGTCACGGGCAGCAGTACACAACTGTAACGAAGGAGAAGTTCGCCGTCCATTCACCCCTTGTGGCAAGAGGAGGAGCAGCAGCGGTGAACCGAAGACGCCCTATCACGTTACTCTCAGAGAAGGAAGACCGCCGCCTCCTCCGAGGGCAAAGTCTTATAAGGAGGCGTCGAGACTAGCACGCAATTCTGTTTACAGTGCCCCCGCAAAAAATGATTGGGTAATTTACTTTAATTCTTTGTTATTTCCGGTATTTTTCTGACTAAATTGGTAACTAGCTTGATTGATTTAGATTTTGGATTTGTGGACTCAAGAGTTGTGCGTTGCTGGTGTTTTGTAGATAATCTGAGCATCGTTCATGGATTTTACGTCATTGTTAATTTTATAAATATTGTTTGTCCTTGCAATGTTATTTCAGAAACTACTGACGTTATGATATTATGTAAAAATCCATAAATACGCGAAGTAGGCAATCGTATGCGACAGGTACGCGTTCGAATGCCATTAATTTCTTGTGCATGCCAAATGTGGGTGCAAAATCAACTGCAAGCAATCGGGCAAAGGTCTTGAGTAAGCTTGACATGATCATTGACATTCCCTTGACATGATCATTGGCAAAAGTTATTTTCAACTCCTTCTTCATATCCCACAAATTTTGTAACATTCATTTTGAGACTTTTTTTATAGGTAAATTTGGAAATGTTTCACATTTAATGAAATATAAAAAGTTCATTTTCGAAAATGAACATAGAGTTGAGACTATTTAAAACTCTTCCTTTTCACAAGCAGCCGATACTATTTTTTTAAAACCATAAGTCAAGAAATGAGTGCCAAAGCAATTGTTTAACTTTCTTTACAATCTTAAATACTAAAAGCTTGTAATAACCATTCGAACGCACTGTATTGATTACGAACTTTGATAACAATGATTTGAGTATTAAATGAGGACTAAAAAGATTAAGACAAAATTTATCTTTAACTGCAAATGGCAAACGATGTTAATAATAATATTTTAGTATCAAAACGGGGTTATCTAATTAAAATTTTTAAGTAAGATATTTTTAATAAGGAATCATATCAAAACGGGTAACATAAATATAATTTTCAATCCTGGCCGAGATCGCTAAGTCAGTAGTGTCGTATGATCTCGGACCGAAGGGTCGCGGGTTGGAGTCTCGTCTCGGGCATGGTTGTATTTGTGTTCGTCCTTTCACCCCTTGCCATCACCATATCGTTTGTCTTCACAGAAAATACAAACTTCCATGCACGTTTGTTTTTTCTAACAGATATTTACTTTATTATTCTTGTTTTTAACAGATTGTAAATTTACAGATTTAAAAAATAAAAAATATTCACAGTTTCCATAACGTTAACAACAATAATGGCCCTAATGACCTAGATGTTGGGGAACCCTTTAAAAGAAGTAAAAAAATAAATATAATTTTAAATATGAACTTTTTAATAAGAAAATATGTGTTAGAGTAGTATTAAATGGTCAATACTATTTGGCAATAACAGAAAAGAGAAGTGAAAGAACGTAGCCCTATTGGGCACGTGGGCCGGATTTCTCTCGGGGGGCGTGGCGTCGGGGGCGCGCGGGCGCTCTGCACTGCGGCAGCGGCGGCGCGCACAGGTGGAGCGTGGGGCGTGGGGGGGCGTGGCGGGGGGCGGGAGGCGCTGGCCGAGGCCGCGCGGCGGCGGAGGTGGAGGCGCAAGCGAAGGGGCAAGAATGACACAGGAGTTTCACGGTAACCATTAAAAGCGCTGCGGGGAGCTGCTTCGCCTCCCCTCCTCCCGCCCCGCGCCTCTCTGACGCGCTCTGGCGGCGGCGGCGCTTTCTCGCTCCTTCTGCGATCGTTTCTGCCCCGGTTCCCGCCCTGCTCGCCCGCGCCCCGCCCGGCCCCGCCGCCGCGCGCGTCGCGCAGGTGACGATATAATTGTCGGGCGGAAAAGAGCCGGCGGTAGCGTCGGGCGAAAGGATGCGTGGCACGCGGGGTGGAGACGGGGTTGGGGAGGGCGGTAGGCGGAGTCGGGATGGGTCTTTGGGAGGCGAAAATCTCCGCGAGGCGATGGAAGAATGGGAAAGCGCGTCGTGGAGAAGGGGGCCAACAACGGGCCCCGTAGAGCCCACGTCAGTTTGTCGATGCCATTGTGTTTAAAACGTTGTTCATGTCCTATCCACACTAATTAAAATAGTACTGATAAGTCGCCTTAATTCTTATTGCACATTAAACGAGGAAAAATAAATAAAAATACAATATTTGTTTGATTTTAAATCACATTTTTTGAGTTTCAATGGAAACAACAAAAGTGTAAATTGTAAACAACAAAAATTTAATTTCTTTTTTAGGAGTTTTTTAAAGTTAGATTTTTAATCTTGTGACCATGTTCCTCATTAATTCTGATTTTTATGATAGTTATCTGAAATACTAAATAAGACATTCAAAGTCAGTTTATCGTTTTCAAGTTTACGTTTCTCTACACTTCTACTAATTACTAATTTTAAAGCAGTACCCATTTTGCTGTGCAGGTTTATTCTGAATAACTATTGCAGAGTTTTTGTGAGTATTAATAAACCAATGGTTTGCTGTTTTAATCAAAATAAGTTTTGACTAAATCATTTTCATTAATTTGGATTTTAACTACGTAGGCTATTTGAATATTGACAATGTTTTTTTTTCCCGAAAATTAATCAAAAAATTAAAATATTCAAGTCATATTAAAATAACCTGCCCACACACGGCTTGTTTTCCCCAAAAATTCTGCGGCATTTCTGCTGGGAAGTGTTTGTCCTTCCACCCTATGGATCTCGCCTCCTCTCCACATTTCCGTCTTTTCTACGCCTCGGAATTCCGTATTGTCAGCATTACGGGCACCACAGTGACGCAGTGTTGTAGGTGGCTGTCAAAACACTACTGCCTCATCCCCAAACGGCAGACTACGACGTAAGGATACAAATTTTGATCCCACAGCATCCAAATTTCTCAGTTCTGATGGTGATTGAGTGGGAAAATTGTGTAACCTGAGCTATATCTGCTACAATAAAATTTTCCAATGACATGGTATTATCTTTTGTTGATGTAAGGAAACTTACTTTCCAGTTGCGCCTCCTACTATTATTTTCAGCCATCTCTTTCGAAACCTTTCCGCCTTTCTACAATATCAATATATAAGTATTTTTAAAATTTTATTTAACCACATCAGTGAGATTACCACTTTACAGGTGAGTATTTGTTTTAACTATAATAGATAATGGCTCGAAGTTACGAGTAACTGTAAATTTTCACGCTATCAAAACCCTATTTTTGATCGAGGACATCCCTCTTGGCACCTCCATGATGATTGTTGTCATTTTTTTTTGAGAAAACAACAAAATTGAGAGTGAGAGATAAGACAAAAAGTGTCTAATTTATGGGGACGGAACAGATCATTTGGGAGACGGATTTAATTCTTGTAGGAGCAATGTTGGTTTTCGAGGTTAAAGTGGCTGGTGCAAGGGCATTTTGGAGGTTGCAAAAGAATTTGATGACAGTAAGAAATGTAATTTACAATTATTATTTACAATTAAAATTACTTTGTTATTGAATATTGAACAACAATCCATTTATCATAGCTGTATCGTCAGTGGAAGTTTTCTGTCCGGGAGGTCCTAGGTTCGAGTCCTGATGGCGGCAGGATTTTCGACACTAGCTTTTCAGCTAGGTCGAATTCAGTCGCTGTCTGGAGGAGAATTCTAGCGGCCGGCTTCTCTGAACGGTAGTTTTCCGTTGTTTCTCCGATCAACGCCAGGCGAATGCCGGAGCAGTACCCTTCCAAACGGGCCACGGACCGCGCCGATCTGTCCTTCCTCTTCCTTGTCCTATCCTCTTATCTACACACACACTTACACTAACATGCACCACACTACCACATCTTCCGGGAGACCGGTCGGGAGCTTAGAGCTTGTCCCGACTGGGGCGATGTCCCGCTGGTGGGAGAGTCCTGGTTAGGGGGAAACCCCACTAGCCGACGGTAGGTCGGCGCCAGATCTCGCCATCCAGCGGGGGAAGATCACCGCCATCTCCGAGAAAACACATGCACTAAACTAACGGGACTAATGACCGAAGCAGTTGACGCGCCCGAAAACACGAAAATCAATCAATCAATCAATGTAAGTTCGTACTACAATTTGCAAGTGTTTTCAGTGATGATCCATAAACTTATGTGAGGATTTATCAAATAGACCAATGAAGATTGAACCATAACCACATTTTTCAGATGTTCAGAAAGATTGTTACACCTGCCGACCGGGATGGCCGAGGCGGATAGAGCGTGTACCGACTCAGCGCCTCGGTCTGAAGGGTGGCGGGTGCGAGTCCCGCCATGGGCATGGTGGTTTGTCCCTTGTCTTCATGTATGTGTGATGTCGCGGTAGGCCCTGTGAGTCTGCTGGCCACAGACCGCGGAGCCTGCATGCGTGTCTAGTGCAAAGTGTAATATGTGTCCCTATGAGGGAGACAGTGGTACCTGGTGGGCTAGCGAAATTGGCATTTCTTGAAAGCTGGAAAAAGCCATCGAAGAAAAAGAAAGATTGTTACAACTCTATCTAAGTGTTGAATGATTGAGGTATGTCATTGTCAACAATACATTTATTTCAATAAGAGAAGTTCAATCGGCTTAGTATCATCATCAGGTTTCTGCTTTCTGGAAGTCACAAAATTACTACCTTGTTTCCCTTAGACCCTCTCCTCGAGTAGTCGTTTTGTGACTTCCAGACAGCAGAAACCTGATCGATGATGGCTAAGCCATCAAAAGCTGCTCTATTGAAGTAAATAGTATTGTTGACAATGACGACGCCTTCAATCATTTCAATTATGTCAACTATAACTCACCACTAAACCAATCTATCTACAGTGTTCTTTGAG
>CAXIVR010000004.1:104320592-104343092 GCA_964035755.1 Teleogryllus oceanicus | reverse complement strand
CTTTTGGTCTGCTGAAGTTAAAGCAACGTCGCCTCGTCTTCGGAGCCAGCAAATGTCCATGTCAACCCAGCGATTCTCGTGCAGCTGTCTCCTTCCATTTCCCTCGTCCACTTCATTTTTTCTTGGCATTCCAGCAGTCTTCGCATTTTCCACTTCTCCTTTTCCTCAGAACCCGGTCACAACTTCTGGTCGCCCGCCCTCACCCTCCTTCTCGCTTCCTCCGCCACTTCACGCCTCGATTTCTCCGTCACCCTCCTCACTCCCCCCACTCGTCCTTCCACCCTCCCGCCGCCGCCGCCCGCAGCCTTCGCTCGCATTTAAAACGCCATTTCTACGGCCCCACTGAGTCGCGGCTTCCTGGCGCTCGGCGGCAGTCCGCCTATCGACCCCGCCCCACCCCACTCGCCAGATGAGAACGCTCAGCCCCGACCAGAGGCAGCGGTGGGACGGCGAGACGAGGTTGGGTGAGCGGGGGCAAAAGAAAGAGAATGGGAGGAAAGAAGGGGTGACAAACGGGCAACGAGGAGGAGGAGGAGCCGGAGGGAAACAGAAGCGGAGGAGGGGGGGAGGGGATGGGATACCGTCAGACTGCACGACCCTCCCGGCGGCGACCCAGAACAGTTGTTCGGGGCCATTTGCACCGCGCCGGCCGGCGGGGAGGCGAGGCGAAGCGACTGAAACTAGCGAGAAAGTTCAGATTTTTCATCGAAATTCTGTGCACGATTGCAGAACACACAAGACAGACTCAAAACTGCAACAGGAGCACAACGCCTACGAAAATAAAAACTAAAAAATTTTATCTCAAATGCACAAAACAATGGTTCATTTGGTTTCGTTCTAAGATTTATAAAAACTTTAGTTGTATATTTTTATGTTTTTAGAAAGAAAATTGGATATTTTCGAAAGATAAATGCAAATATATTAAAAAAAGTTTAGTTTTGAGATAATTGAATGCTTTTTAATAAAAAGATAAATTTATCCAAAATAAATTGTTAGGTTGATGTTTGAAACAAAATGAGTGATATGTCGCCTTTACGTGAAACTAAGTAACTTATTCACAGGAGTAATGTTAAATTTCGAGCGTCACTAACGTTTTTAAACCCTCGAATGATATGTTTTAGATACCTTCAAATACATTGATAACTCGCTGAATCGACATACAATTATGTTTCGTATGAAAAAAAAATATTTTATTTTAGTTAGCATCAACAAAGGGACTAAAATAAAGAAATTAGCATGGAGATACTCGAAGAAAACTCTTTGAGTTTAATTTGCAATGAAAAACGGCACAGTAGTAGCTGAGGCTGCAGGTGACTAAGAAGCAATATATGATCAAGAAATCGATCACGCTTTTTTCTGCTGACGTGGCAGAGAGAAGAGAATAGAAAAAAGGGTTTAAGACGCTGGGAAAGATATGCATATAGTTCTGACGTTCATAAATGAATGTTTAAAAGTGCACAAACCTATACTCATTCCCGAAATTATAGGGAATTAGTATAAACAACTTCAGAAGACATTAAAAGTTTCTGATGTTTTCAAATTTTTAAATATTAGTACGTAATGATTGAGTGGTTCAAGCAGCCAGAAATCAGACATAAAAATGATCTAAATGGAGAACAGATATCAGGATCCTCTCAATGTCGATGAAATATGCCGTTCGTGAGAATCACTTGAAAATAATTTCAATAAATATTTAGAAGAATTGTCAAAGATCCAGTTTTGTTACGTTTGAGGCAGTTTGTGTTCCTGAGAATAATTAAATACAGTACCGATGAGCGCCTGCACAGCTATATTTTATGAAATAATATTATTTCAAGGCTACATTTTGATGCTTCGAATTTCAAATGCTTCGTTTTGTTTTGAAATGTTAAAGAAATGTTTCATGAACAGAGAAAAAGAGACACAAAGTTCAGGTACTGTGAATAAATTGTTAAGCGAATGTTTCGCGTTATTAAAGGTTGGTTGATTTTGTTTGTTGATTTTGTTTGTCGATGTGAGTTTCATCATATCAATTTCATAATATCAATAAGAAAATCCATAACACGATCTTATGGGAGACTTAAGAGAGGATTTACACGACCTTATACATTTCTGAATCTCCAAGAAACCATTCAGTTAGCTAGCTACTGGAAGAAAGCTTAATATACATTAACACAATGTATTAAGAGAAGAAAAATTGGTGGAGTGGTACAAAACTATCCTGAATGTTAAGTATTATCTGTTACTTATGTAAGCAATATATCAAACGGACGAAATAACTATTGAAAAAAACAAACACACATACGGCACACAAAGAACAAAACCATAAAATAAAGAAAATTCATTGAAAAGATCTCTGTATTTCGTGTGGTTACTGATCTTACCTGCCAGCACCTCGACCATGGAACGCTGCAACTGAAAACGTTTAGTTGTTCGCAGTCTATCACCAACCACAACTTGAGCTCGGCGGCAGCCTCCTAAACCATTTCCCGCACACCGCAGACTGCTGCGAACCTGCGGCGTCCGTATGCCCACTTCACTTATTAAGTATTCTATCGAAAGGTCATGCACCCAACGGATAAAACCTTAGAGAACACAATCAACACGTTATGTCAATTATGAATCTTTCATTTCAGGAAGCCAGTCAAGCGCCAAACTGAAATAATGGTGGAATAGTTTTAAAAGATATAAGTATTATTATCTTAATGAAATGATTGAAGTATTCCATTTTACTTTACCAATTAAATTGAAATCCTACCAAAATATTTTAATCTGCCGGAAGAATTTTTCCGATTTCGAAATTGCAACTTGCCACTTGACTGATTTAAAAATATAAGATAATTGTAGTACCCTGCAGTTTTGATCTTGTATCGCGAATGCCAAAATTTTCGCCACGAAACTAATAAACTAAAAATATTTCAAATATAAATACAGTGAATAACACAAGTTGAAGCTAGTGGTTTAAACACAATATTTCTGCCCGTCATTCACTCAAAATTACGCGAAAAGTACTGAATATTAAAAAGTGTACATGATCCTATTTCAAAATCTAACTTTAAGGAAAACATCTTTTCTTCATAATTGTAGTTGTAGAAAGACCCCGAAAAAATTTTTTAAATTTTTTGCAGTTTTCGAGAAATCAGGTTTTTTAAAGAAAATGAGATCCGCACTAATTCTCCAAACTTTCTTCACACCATTTTAAAAATTAATCAAAAACGATGGAGTCATTTTTTTTAAATTTGGAAAGTATCCCAGGGGCTTAATGTAAATACCAAAATTCCGTTTCAAATTCAAATTCCGTTTCAAATATCCGTTTCAAATTAAGAGACCGTGATATCATTCATATGATTGGGATATCAGTTTTGGAAAATAGGCTGAAACGGTGCTCAGCATTGTTCACAGACGAGGGTTGGACAGACGTTTAACATAAAACGGTTTTTCGGATCAAGGACCCACAAAATCGGAATTTTGGCTACACCACGAGTTAGAGGATTTTTTTTCTAAATTTAGTGACTGGATTTATCCACTTACGTTACCAGACTTTGTAATAGGCGTTCTTCTGCCAAAATTTGTCTTTTTTCGCAGCATTACATAAGTTTCTCTCACTGCAAGCAGTAGCGAGAAAGTAAAATGATACAAATTTTGACTGTGTTAGGAAGTAACAAGAAATACCGATCAACTGTTGCAGTCGGAGGTCCGTAAATTTCATGAATCACAAAAATTAAGCACATAAAAAATCAAATGTGAACACTCAATTTATAGTACATGTGTTAAGTATTATAAGCAGCCATTTTACATCACAATACATGGCGTAAGACTTAAACTGGCTACTTCAAACGTTAATATGAAATAAACCATTGAAACCTAAATTTTGAGAGGCGAATCCATTCATAATTATTTACAAATTACGATTGTGAGAATAGTATCTTTAAGTGGAATCTATTATATCTATTATGTAATGTTGATAAAACAGTGGACTAAATCACACCAAGCAGTCATCCATAAACCGTCCCAAGTGGTTTATAATGCCAGAGATGTCCTATGAGGTACCCGGCGTTCAAATAAAACCTGCTTTTGATGGGCCTTTATTGAGGCAGACGGTTCTCTGCAAATCAACCCCCGTCCTGACAAGGATTAGGAGGTAGTTCGATCGCAGAAGTAATCGTGGAAAGGGGAGATATCGGGGGCAGTGACGGGCACCTGTTATGGCGGGAGCTCCGCAAAAACCAGGGATAGTCAGGGGGAAGTTGCCAAAACGAAAGGTAAAAACTCCGGATTAACCGAGGACATCATAATAGTAAACTAGTAGTGCTATGTTCAAATAAAAGATAAAAAAAAACTAATGAAATTTTTAATGTATGAAACCAAAATAGAGAATAAGGTACGTTCATGAATATTTCTGGAGAAAGTTATCAATAAAAATAAATAGAACATCACTGTAGTATAATGTAGCGAAGTCCCTTCCAGATTATTTTGTAAATATTTTCTCCACATTTATCCCCCAGGGAACGTTGAAACCTGGTTTTAAAAAATATTCAAAACTACTTAATATTTAGCCAATTTTCTTTACATGTTGTCCAACAGTGACGCTGAGGTTTTTTCGCCCTTCAAAAGCCATGCACCTCAGCCGCGGTTAGACCGTGTTTTGGGGTTAAGGTCAGTAAGCAAGCTACCCCCCTACAGAGGACAATGAAACACTGCGTCAATATTTGTTAATTGATATAATTATATATTTCCCCAAAGTAAAAATTTGTTCCAAATGTATTTTACTTTTACCTAGTTCTCATTATGAAGCCCTGTGAAATTCGGAGTGAGATAATAACATCAACATTTGCACTCTCGTAATAAGTAATATTTTAAGATAGGATAAGATACATTTATTTAAATGCAATTTCATCCGGGGTAGTAATTAAAAAAATAAGGTAATGAATGCATGCAAATAATATAATAAGGATGATAATGCTAAAATAATAAAAATAATAATAATAATAATAATAATAATAATATAAAACGCTGAACTCAAAAATTAAATTCGGGAAGAAAAGAAATGTCTATAATCTAAAGTCGCACTGATTTTTTTATGCAATTAAGACCGCACTGCACTATCTTTCCCTTTACTGACTTCACTTCACTATAACACAAAAAACATTTCATACATTTTTTTCTGCTCTACACTGCACGGCACTCTCACTTCAATAAAAAAACTTAATATTCTTAGTTAACGCCCCTAAAATTATAAATACCCCAAATTAATTTCCAAACTGTTGGACGCTTCAGGAAAAGGGTTCAAAGGATTTTAGGCAATTTATTCCAATCCTATCTTTCGATTTCTGAAAGAGAATGTCTCGTCATCCGTTCTCTGCGTCATAAATACATTTTGTGCCTGTGATTTTCTCACTGATGTACGTAGAATACTTACGCCGTTTAATTTCTTTCCAAGCTGGATGACCAAATAAGAACAAACGATAAAGAAGGAATTTCCTCGCGTTTACTGTACTTTTTTTTAAGATGCGCATTACAAAATGAAGAGATTTTAACGCATTCGCTACAACAAAATCTACGTGACTTTTCCAGATTAATTTACTGTCGAAATAAATTTCCCTAGGTACTTGGCGAAGAAACTTGGGAATAATGTCGTTACTTAAGCGTTAATTTGTACCATAGAAATTATAGTTTTTTCCGAAAATAGCATGGTTCCGAAAATAGCATGGTTCTGCATACCCCCATGAGCACAAGTAACTCGTTACTTATCGTTACGACGGACGCTTGGTAACTCTTCATTTTCCCTACACACCAAGTTGCCTTTATCTCGAAATGTCAGTGGTGGTGAACAATTGTTCAGACGAACTCTGGCTACAGAAGGATCTAGAGAAATTACGAATCCACTCTAAGTGTCTCCGCATAGTGTCTCAACTATTTGTGTCACTACTTCATACTGCATCATAGTTTAATCTGGGTCTGATATGTTGAGACCTCGTATTTCTTTAAAAGAGTTAAAAATCGTGAAGAAGACTACAGTCGAGTCGAAGTGTCAAACATCCATCCATCCATCCATCCATCTCTCTCTCTCTCCCCCTTTCTCTCTCTCTCTCTCTCTCTCTCCCTCTCTGTGTGTCTGTCTCTCTCTGTCTCTAATTTGGTTAGAAATACACTTAAAGCATTGACAAACTTGTGGTTTTACATGGGCAGTAGGTTCGTAAAAATGATAGATTTCAAAATGCTTCAGAACACAGTTTAAAAAAACACCCCTCGGGAGTGGCGCCTGACGCAAAGGCCACCGACTTTTACGAGGGCCTCACGTGGCCCAGACGAGCGAAATCTTCAAACGCGGAGGATCTTGCGTCCAGCGTGGCAAGACCAGAAGGCCGACCTAACTACCTCAGCGGCAGCTGAGAGCGGAGGTCGGGGAACTTTTAATTAACTGCGGTGGCGGCGGCGGGCCCCTTTGCCCCCCCGCCCGTGCGCAAACGAGCGCCAGCGCCGCCCTCCCCAGCACGCATGGACGCACGCACGCGTCGCGCGCGTGGCACCTGCGCCCGCGGAGGCGCCGCCACCCGCTCCACGCCGCGTCGCCGCACGCGCGATCCTGAAATTAATTAATCTCGCCACAAAGGGCGCAGGAGGCGACGACAGCGAGCGGCAATAAATCGGGCGAGGGCGGCGGCGCGGCGGAGGGAGCAGAAGGGAGTGCCGAGACGGAGGTGGGACGGGCTCAGGGTTGTTGGCGGCAGGAAGTGGAGATGGAGTTCGTATGGATGGAAGTGCAGGTGTCGCAGGCCACCCCTTCAGCAGCGGCAGTGTTTGAAGGACAAAGGCGTCAGAGTGAGACCAGGAGCGGTGGCTCAGTGCGCCAACTGATGTCACTGCAAATGCCTCTGACCGGGAAGTCCTGGGTTCGAGTCCCGACAGAGCGGCGGCAGGATTTTCGAACCAGCTGTTCAGCTAGGTTGAAATCAGTCGCGTCTGAAGGAGAATTCAGGCCGGCTGCTCTGATCGGTAGTTTTCCTTGGTTTCTCCGATCAAAACCTGGCGAATGTCGGACAATGCCCTAACAAACGGACATGTGCGATCTTCCCTTCCTCTACCTTGTCCTATTCTCACCCTTACACACTCAAACACTTTACACTAACATGTCTTTCCTCACCCCTTACACACACAATTAGACTCACATGTCTACACTACTACACATGTCGGAGATCGGGTGGGAAGCTTGGAGCTTGTCCTGTTGGGGCAGCGCCCGCTGGTGGAAGATACCTGTTAGAGAAAACCCCGAAAGCCGACATAGTAGACCGGGGTGGTGGCTCAGTGCAATTGATGCCTGGTACTCTGACCAGGAGGTCCTAGGTTCGAGTCCCGACAGAGGAGGATTTTCGACACAGCTTGGAGCTAGGTCGAATTCGTCCGGTCTGGAGGAGAATTCTCCCTGATCGGTAGTTTCGTGGTTTCTCCGATCAACACCTGGCGAATGCCGGAGCAGTACCCTCGAAAACGGCACGGACCGCGCGCGACATTTAATTCTCTGCTTGTTCTATCCTCACCCTTTACACAAATACAACATGCATTACATACCACATGTCAGGAGACAGGTCGGGGAAGACCCCCAGTCGACGGTAGGTCGGCGCCAGATCTCGCCATCCAGTGGAGAAGATCACCGCCACCTTCTGATAAAAAACACGCACTACACTTACGGATCTAATGATCTCAGTAGTTGACGCGTTTGGGAATCAGTAATCAATCAATCAATCGGGGTGATGAGAGGGAGGTGGGACTGTGATGGCCGGGGACGTTAGGGAATGAGGTGACGGAGGAGGTGAAAGGAAGAAAGTGGTGGAAGGGTGGGAGAGAGGTGGTGATGGAGGCGAGGTTGAGGCGGGGAGGAGATGGGCGCAGAAGGCAGTTGAGCATTAGAGGGGAGAGGTGGAAAGGGCCCGAAGTGCGAGCATGGGCAGGGAGGGAGGTTTGGGGGTCCTGTGCAGCTTCCCGTTGCCCTTTGCTCCCTTCCGCCCTCTCTCCCCTTTTTGCTTCGAGAATTGCTTGAGAATTTCTTCCCATCGAAATAAGAGAGAGCACAGGCATTTAAGAATTAAAATTATTACCAGAAACTTTGTTGACGTTTGTAGTTATTATTTTTGGATGCTTGGTTTCAATTCAATCTATTTGGTGTTTTATTTGTTGTATAAATATAAAAAGGATGTATTGTGAATTACATTTTTAAGAGTGTCATGTCGCAAACATCAGCGTTTATTCCAAATAGCAGACGGGGCTTGTTTCATTATCAAAATTAACACAGTTTGGGAATATACTTTGAAATTGTATGAGTATCTCAGAACTCTTGCTCTTCAATTTCAACAAATAATATCGAGAAACGCAAGAATGTTGGACAGTTTGCCTTTACACCACGCGAGCCTCGTGATGGCTGGTGGATGTTAACATTATGCAGAAAGTCCCGTCGAACGTTTTTTTTCAGTTTACATTTGAAATATTCCAATCAATAATACACCACATGTATGTCTTGACACCACACATGTTTCTTTGAAAATATTTATTATATATCCCCGAGAACATGAACAATTTTTATTACTGTTCACGTACACAACTTTCTTTCTTACTGAGATAGTTTTCTGTCTGTTATGAATCCTTCACATTCACAATACGACTCACACTTAGAATATTTTTAATTTACGCACTGAGTGTTCTTTATGTCTTACAACATTAGAACATAAATAATATTAATAAAATTTATATTGATGTCAATTATTAATGTCAAGTTAAAATTTAATTTTTTTTTCTGTTAACGACGACTACATTTCGACATTGATAAAAAGATTTAAATTCTGCTCAAAATAGATGTTAGTTACAATTATTACAAACACTGGTTCTACGCCTTCACTCAATCATTATATAGATAAACAAAGTCCAAACCGGTGAACGACGCTGTCCAACAACTATCAAGAATGTATATTTGTTTCAATTTATTTCCGAACTCGCACGTTGCCAAAGCGTGTGGGAAGCATTTGTCTTGTCGCCAAAGCGAGTCTCCGGACGACGACCTGGCACCGGCAACCCGCTGGCCGAGGACGGGGCAGGGCGTACGATAGATAGCCAGCGTGCGGGCCGATCGGGGCGCGCACAGGCTTACGGCGATTTCCTGCGAGGGCGGACGGTGGGGGTGGGAGCGAGGCTGTGGCGAGATCGGTGGCGATGATGGCGGATCGGAGCAGTCGGGCGGCGCCGGGCGGGAGCAGGGTGGATAAACGCGAGCG
This sequence comes from Teleogryllus oceanicus, assembly GCA_964035755.1. NCBI lineage: Eukaryota > Metazoa > Arthropoda > Insecta > Orthoptera > Gryllidae > Teleogryllus > Teleogryllus oceanicus. The sequence continues at coordinate 104,333,850 of CAXIVR010000004.1, read as the reverse complement.
GAGGGGCGGAGCGGGGCGGGGAGAAAGAGTGGAGCGGGGGGGAGGAGCGCGGAGCGGCGCAGGGCGGAGCGGGGTGATGCAGAGCGGGCGGGGCGGGCGGGGCGGGAGGGGGGGAGGGGGGGGGAGGGGCGGGAGGGGCGGGAGGGCGGAGGCGGGACGGGGGAGGGGTGGGGAGGGGGGGATGGGGCGGGGGGATGGCATGGCCTGAGAGGCGTGGCGGTGTGGGGCGATTGACAACGAGGGTTGCAATTCCCGCATCCTGGCTCTTAATGCGGAAGCGCAAACTCCACTTCAAAAACCCAAAAATTGGTCCCGCCATAAAAATAAAATACTGTTCTCGTTTAATTATTGCTGGCGCTTACCGGCGGCAGCGGGTCTCCTTGCGGTTGCAAGCCCATTCAAAGGGGCCCCGCAATCAGCCATGATGGCTTTGTTAGGGCTGCTTAAGGAAACGAGCTTTTTTGCCTCTCGTTCTACTTTGTTTTAAGATTGCAGCCATCTCTCGGATATTGTCGAGACGCAACCTACGCAATAGAAAGGTGACGTTCTTATTTACATTTGTTTATGAAAATGTCACTACCACTAAAATGTTATTAAACGTTTAGTTGAATTACAATTTCTTTTTTCGAAGTACGTGCCCGGGAGACTGAAACAGAATTTGAGTAATTATCTTTCCTTTAAAGATGCAAGTGATGTAGCTATCAACTGAACGAACTTGCTGAGAAGTCTTCATCTCAACGTACACCATAGCGTATCTAATTCAAAAACCACCCCAAAAATAATGATTACACAGAATCAATTAAAGTGTGGAATTAATGACTTCCTTAGATTTTCAATACTGACAAGATATTTCTACAGAGATGTATTTTTGTGTGTCTTTCCAATATTTTGTTTGACAATATATCTGATTGAAAATATCTTAAGAACCTGTGGCTGTTATATCCGAAGACCAGGAATTTATTTTTTGAAAAGGTTGATCATAATATTAAAATTAAGATAATTGTGTAGATAGATAGATAGATTTATTAAAGTTCGCTTTGAGCTAATGCCTGGGAAAAAACAATTACAATTAGATATACAATTACAAAACTATTACGAATATTTACAAATATAATTACAATTAGAATTAGAGATTAATATCCTAGTTATAATTAATTTTGAGTTATCTATATGTTGATTTTATAGCTTTTCTAACACTTCACTCCACTTCACTTCACTTCACTTCATTTCACTGCGCTGCACTACACTCCCCTCCCCTTCCCCCTCCGTGCCCCACCACACTACACTTCACTTACTCACTGAATAAGAACATGACTATATTATTAATAATACTAACGATTATAATAATGAAACTAATAATAATAATAATAATAATAATAATAATGATAAAAGTCCCAGTGCTTTTAAATGATGACCTACATAGAATTAAGTATTTTTTTAAATTTCACTACATTGAAGGAAGAGTCTCTAGTCCTTTGCAGGTAGTTTGTTCCAATCTACTATATACAATTCACAAGGGAACTTTGCCTACATCAAGTTCTTTGCTTTCACATCGTATTTTGGGATGGTCCCCTCTACTTTTATAATCAGATTTCTGTAATCTTTACTGATGTCTGCCCATGCTGACCCCCCTTTGTATGTCTTGTACATTACGCATAAACGCGCCCGTTCCCGTCTCTTAGATAAGGGTTCCATTCATCCGTCCATCAACGCGTCCATGATTTACAAACTTCCCGGCCCGTTTTTTAATTTTATCTAACGCCTCGATTTGCCCTTTTCTGTACGGGTCCCAGCAGGCCGCTCCGACTCTAAAATAGACGAACAAGTGAAGTATATGCCAAGGATCGGGCATTCGAACTACTGTTCTTTAGAATGCGCATTACAAAGTGCAGCGCCCCATGATTTTTGACCGTATTGTTAATAGATCCGACCAACCCAAGTCGCTACGCAGGGCCAAACCAAGTACTTACAGTTTTTACACGCGGTATATCGTTAGTTCCTAACTTGTAATTCGAGTGTACATTCGAGCGAGATTTGCAAAACAAATGAATTTACCTTTTCCGGATTTAATTCCATCTTATTTCTGCACGCCCAGTTCCATAAACAGTTGAGATCGTTCTGTAAAAAATTTTTATCCGAAGACGCGCCAATACTCCAGGAAAGTTTCTCGTTGTTATTGTTGCTGCATTTTAATACTAATAACAGCCAACACTATTTCGTTGGTATGCAAGTGAAAATTACCAACTGAACTTTTGATGTTTTTGATTTATTTTCATCACCTTAAACTTAATTGATTGATTGATTGTTTTCAATGTTATTACAACTACTTTTAACTTGATGTTAGTGAATACCATAACCACGATTTGATGGCGCCTGCTCCTTTCCAATTTAAACAGACACAAGAGCTGGGTATGGCGCATGATGCACAACGTATAAAAAAAGGCGGGAAAAATCAGGAGATGAACTTCAGGGTTCACCCGGCGGCTGATGGTGTGCCGGATGAATTGGGATGGTCTCTATAGGAAAAACGATATTCTAGTGTATGTACGACTTCGCATATGTATAACGATAAACGACTTCTAGTGTATGTAGGAATTGAAGATTCTTTCTGTTCATAAACTTGATCGTAAAATCCATATAAATAAGAACATTGCAGATAAAAATTTGCCTCTGATTGTTCGGCAAAAAAGTCTTCCACTGGTTGTTCAGCAAGTTTGCGAAATCCTTTTGACTGCGTCAAAGTAACCCCTACGAAATACCCTCTATTCTTTGAAAGGCCCTCGCGGTTTAGCCTCTTTGGGCAGCATGCTCTTTTCATGACGCTACCCTGGTCTGATTCGTCGGGTAAGATTATAATGTGCGTTTCCTTGCAATGTCCCAGAACATGTTACAATACATATACAAAAGTACAATCCACATACAATACTGTAACCCCTTGTCATCGGCTACACTCATAAAAGAAATATTAGGACAATACCCGACATCTTGTTCTACAAATAGTTCCTGAGTAGCGAAGAGGGTGGCGTTACCAGAAACAAAATTTTTGAACGTACTTTCGCCCTAGCCAATCAGAACTTTTGTAGAAATGCGAATATGGCATGAGGCTTGACTCGGACGAGATTGTTTTTTTCCGGATCGAGACGCTGAAGTGAGTAGATGGGTACATTCACCACACAACCGACGAGGGACACGTGGAAAATACCAGAAATGAAGCTTTATTAAAAGGTAATTGTCTAAATATTTTTCATGGATTAATCATGTGATATGTCAAGATTACGTAAAATTCGATAGGAATATTAAATAAGTAATGCAACGAATGTAAGAATAACGTTGGTAGGGGCAAAATGAATTTATAAAAACCCCGTGCTACATTCTCGTTGCTGGAATATGAAGAGATTTTTGTAACATAGGGCGTGTTTCTGTTTCTTTGTTAAACTTTTTCAGCTTTTCCCGTTTTTTCAGTTTTAGTTTTGAGAATTACTTATTCTACTTTTATTCTATTTCATTTTTATTTATGGAATTTCATTTCGAAAATTCTATTGGAAAATTTTGATAATTCCGAAAAGCATAGTTTATTCAACAACTGGCTCAACTTTCACTAAACTGTTATAATTTGAGTTTGGGTTTTGCATTCTAACGCGACCATCACCTTCGTGTAAGCTGGGTTTAACTGCGTACAACGAGAAGGCGTAGGGAAATCCGATTCCATCGCGGTAGGCAGGCACAAACGTCGCAGGACAAACGACCTTGGGGCGTGAACGTCGCTCGACAGCCGTCCACGCAGCGCGGGATCAGCTTGAAATTCGCCGTCGAGTCACAGAAAAGCAGAAAGAATATTTACTAAATCGCAGCTGGAAAACTTTCAAGATAGAAGTATGATTGCAAAATTAAAACGTTGTAATATGAGCTTCCCTCAGTAACAGACATTGATCGGACAAGTTTTACTAAATATTAGTCTTGATAACCAGTAAATTTATTTTGCAGTCTAAGAGAAATCAGATCTAAATAATTTTATGTTTATTGATAAAAGTCGTCCTTGTGTATAATTCTTTTTCTAAATTCATACATAATTGACTTGATGTTATTTGAAATCATTTAAGAGGAATTGTCTATGTAAAAAAGGTTTTGAACATGAATGAAAGCTGTTAAATTGTTTCTGGGAAACGTTATTTCATGAACAGTCAAGAGACTTTGTAAAAGAATTTTATGCGAGGTCACGCAGAAGCTGAATATTAATGTAAATATTGAGTGTAGTATTATTTAAGATTGAAAAGGTATTAGTGAATTTTGGTATATTGTTTGTATGTATTTTTTTACAGGATGGTTATTTAAATTGTGAATTGTGGGTTTTCATTAAGAGATAATTTGTTTTAGAAGTGTACTATGTATTTACTGTTTGTTTCATGAAATGGGTCAGAGTCACTATTATTCTACAGAAAAACTGCAGTTTTGGTAGGGAGTTAGCTACCCTTTTGTAATCAAAAAGGGAAAAATAATCACGTAGGAGAATATGTGAACGTGGAGTGTAAGAAGGATCATATTGGAAAGAATATATCTTACTTGTTCTTTAAAACTATGAAATTGTGTTTGTTTGTTAAATGAATATTAGTTAGCAAAGACGAACCCACCACCGATAGGGGAAATTTTCCATAATTTGAGGTATTCCAGGTTTGTGGTGTAATCACACGTCACGAAACAAGTAAATAAAGATTTACTTTGTAATTCGGCTACTACGAAAAGTTAGGTAGATACGTGACGGTTACAATCATGAACATTACTATACAAACGTATGCAGATGAAATTTAAAAAATTTAAAAATTTGGGACACAAATTTAAGTTGAAGTAAAATCTTTTTTGCTGCAAAACTGTTTCTATACAATTAGAGACTATACTGATCGTCAAAAAGAAAAAAAAATGTTTACTTTACCAAACAATGATAAAGTACAATGAATTAGTTTATATTTGCATTGTTTATTTTAAAAAAGACTTAAATGCCTGTAAAAGTAATGTACTTCAGCTCGGTCAATGAAGCCAATCTCGATCGGGTTTTGGTCCAGTTTCCTGATCCATTGAGCAAATGCTTAGATGTCCCCTTGATTTGCTTTTGACGTAAATGTAGCTTCACTATGCTCACGTTTGATCACATGATCACGTTTTTTTTGAGCTTTCCTTTGCTTGCAGTGGTAGTAGAGCTTAGGGTGACTTTCTATTTGTTAGTAATAGAGAAAATAAAATATGTTCGTTCGTTTACGGTTACAAATAAGTTTCATAATTGCAACGAAAATATCTAGTTTTTGAAATGTTAATCACTCACTTTTTAAAATTTATTATTATTAAATTTTTATTATTATTATTATTATTATTATTATTATTATTATTATTACTATTTTTTCATCTTTCAACTATTAATAGGTAAATAGTTGAAGGGATTCTGAAATTCAAGAAAGCGTGCAGATGATTTTTTCCCCATTCGTCACAGAGTTTTTTACTGTTTTTGACTAAATAAATAAATAAATAAATAAATAAATAAATAAATGTTGCTATGTGACGATGACAAAACTCCCATCTCCGGTTGAGAATACCATAATACGGCTTGGGGGTGTCTCGTGGTAGCCATGTATCCCAACCCATAGCCGCGAGGCCGGACGCTGCTGGTAGGCCATGGTCCGTACGCGGACTGTGGCGCAAGTACAGATAGACAGACAGACTCTTTAAAAGCCTCGAGGAAACGTAATACTGTAAACCAAAATGCATCTCGCAACAAAACGAGTTCATCACCTCGACGCTTTTAAATATCTCTTGTAACTTAACAAAGCAGTATTTATCAATAAAATGATAATAAATAAGATTAATATATGTTTCTCCTTAAGATGATTGATTTTTTCGTGTTTCTGGGCACGTCAACTGCTTTTGGGTTTTTAGTCCCGTTAGTGTAGTACATGTTTTCTCCGGAGATGGGTGATCATCCCCACTGGATGGCGGATCCGGCGCCGACCTACCGTCGGCTAGTGGGGTTTCCCCCAACCAGGACTCTCCCAACAGCGGGGCACCGCCCCAGCGGGACAAGCTCTAAGCTCCCGACCGGTCTCCGGGAAAATGTGGTAGGGTGCAGTAGTGTAAGTGTGTGTAAGGGAGAGGATAGGGCAAGGAAGAGGAAGGACAGATCGGCGCGGTCCGTGGCCCGTGGTAGGGTACGCTCCGGCATTCGCCTGGTGTTGATCGGAGAAACCACGGAAAACTACCGATCAGAGCAGCCGGCCGCTAGAATTCTTTCCCCCAGACAGCGACTGAATTGACCAAGCTGGAAAGCTAGTGTTGAAAATCCCGCCGCCGTGGGGAGTGGGAACTAGGACCTCCGGTCAGAGGCGCTGCAGTGACATCAGTTGATGCACTCAGCTACCGCTCCTGGTTGCATATGATGCAATAATGCAAAATGAAAGTGACAAGTTTACTTTATTGAAATGAACTCATTGAAAATAATCTCAAATGTGTGCAGAGAAAGGAGAAAAGAACTCTAGGGCAGATTCCTGCGAAGTGACTACGACTTACACCGATGTGTCCAAGATCGATCCCTGCCAATCAATGGGCCCCTCTTACAAAGAGCAAAGTGAGCAAAGGAGCCCCGACAGGTTTCCTTTGGGGTTCTTCTGTTTCCTTTTCCCCACATTTGATTATTTTCCTATCTTCATTCACTTCATCATTATTGCTTCATCAATTCATTACACCATCAATCTAGGGACACATGACGTAAATAGAAGGCCCATCAAGCTCAATAAAAAAATAAAGACAACAGAGCAAGTACATTAACATAGTGAACCATTTAGTATGAGTAAAAATAATAAATGTAAAGAGTACAGAGCCTTCAGGCAACTGTTGCTCCAAAACTGTTAGTTCTTTTCATTCAGGTATACCAGATTTTTTTCTGAGGAAATTAATGGCGTTATTTTTATTAAATTCAATTTATCAATGATAGGCGGATTTAGACTGCATTGCCGACAGGAGTCGGCAGCAGTGCGGGCTTTCATTACCTTACTTGACTTTTGCCATTCTCTGCCGACTGTTGATAACAGAAGAGCTATTGACTGCTGACTAATATTAATGAATTCATGTTGACAAGATGATGCCTTTATTTCATCTGTAAGTGGTGTCTACAACATCCATCAATATTTTTACAATTCAGAATGAGTTTTCTTTTCAGAATAAAGTTAAAATAGGAAGTATTTATCTTTACTTTTTGATCTCAAATATATAAATAAATGTTATTCGGTAATTTCTGTTTCATGGATGGTTTTTCAATACAGAAAAACAAAATAATTCGCATCGTATCTTCTAGAGTCGCAAATACAATTGAAAACATCCAAATATAATCTTGATTTACGTTCATCAACACTATTCTGGGTCATGGAGTGCTGTCTGCCCGAGGATTTGCACTGCTTATTTATCGCCTCCCCCGCTCCGGAGTTCTCCATCAAACGCGCCCCGTGGCCGTCGGGGCATTGTCGAAGACGCGCCGCGGGCGTCCATCGCCCACCGCCCCGCCCATCGCCCATCGCCGTCCGCGCGAGCGCAAAAAGTTTCGCGCTCGTAAAATCGGCGGCGGCCTCGGGCGACGGGAGCGCGTCGCGCCGAGTAATTTTAAAACCCGGGTTTAAAAACTCCACTTTTTCCGTTATGGCACTCGAGATTTGGGCGCGGCATCACAAGGCGGGAACGCGCCGCCCATTGTCCGCGGGCGGTAAAAACCCCCGAAATAATGAGCGAAAAACCGCCGAGCCGCGTACGCCCGCCCCGCCCACGCCCCGGCCCCGCCCCAGCCCGCTCGCGCCCCGGCCCCGCCTCCCGCCGCCGCGCCGGCTCCACCCGGTGCCGCCGGTGCAAGTGAACTTTTATGAAGGCTGAATTACCGGCGCGGTGTTTCAATCGGAACTGTTCCACCGTCCGTCCCCGCGCCCGACGCGTCCCCGCCAACCCCGTTAGGCCGACTGAGGATTTATATGGGCGTACTTTGCACGGCGCGAGGGGGGGGAATGGGCAAGAGCGCGGGCGTGTCGGTTGACAGGATGAGGGGCGAGCGGAATGGGGTGGGTAGGGTGGGTGGGGGAGGCGAAAGGACTCACGGGGCGAGTTGGAAGAGAGGGGAGTGCCGGCCGAAGAGGTCCCCGGGCTCCGTTAGGCTCCGTGGGCGGACGGGCAAAGCACCGCCCTCCGCCACGCTCTACCAGACAAGCTCTACCAGCCCCTAACCGCCGACGCGACGGCAAATCGCCGACTTGGCCGTTTACCGGGCATTGTTTCCGCTTCTCCCTTCCCCATCGTTCGCTTCTTGCGTTTAAACGGCTTGAAATGATCTTGTAGGAGGCATTCAGAATTCCTTCAATAAACATCAATTGCAATTACGCGTACTTCTATATCTTATTCCAATAAATTTGGCCTCGAAGAAAACGAATTTCATTTCAGGAGAAAATGTTATATACTAAACCGAAATGTAATATTACATTCTTTTCGCGTTTCCCTTTTCTTTGAATTCACAATAAATTAATATTAGGTATCACTTTAAAATTTATTATTTTGTAAATAACTTTATATTTATATTTTATTTTCTTTCATTTTTATTTCACGACCGAAGTAACTAGTAGCGTAGTACATTTTTTCTCTTTTAAGACTATTGTTTTTTAAAATTCCATTAATCACAATCGATTAATGGAACACACTTGGTTATTATTTTTTAATTTGTTGAAACAATGCGAAGATTCAGCACCTTGTAAATTATTCTATTAAAAGTAGAAAATATTTCGTAATGGAATTCGTCTTGGAATGGCCAGGCCCTGAAGTATGATTTACTTTGTGTGTTGCGAACATTCTTGTGTTCCTAAACGTTTATTAACAAACGCAAAAGCTTAAAAGCCGTTATAATTAATGACATATATTTCGTAATGTCAACAAAGAGTCAGTTTAATTTTATATATTTTTCCATTTTGTACGTTCACCTTGTTTTAGGATATACCCAATAAAACCACGAAGTACCAAAAGAATGAATCCTTCCAAAGCTGCCGCATCTTTCCAATATTCTAGCACGTCTCATTTGGTAGAGTACAGTCGAAGAAACATAATTCGGTGTGTAAACTTGGTTTTCAATTTGTACAATGTTCTGGTTCTGAGATCTGGGTGATTGTAAATTGGTTTCAAGTAAGTTTGTTTAGTAAGTTTTGCGGATTGCAATTGTGCTTGCGATTACTTTGTAGCGGAATCTTTCAAATTCTACATTTTTTCATCTTCACTCCGCGCCACGTATTCGTGGAGGATAGTTTTCAATCAAACAGTAATACATGTATGTATTATAAACTGTACAAAATCATCGACTTTCCTTAGATTTATATACATAGACGGTTTTATATTGGAATAAATTTCATAATAACCATCATAACTTTCATAACTATCTGAAACCTCATTAATAAATTAAAATAATTTTAGATACTGTGTTCGACTTTCTAAAGGGATCATTCAAGAAATACACATATGTAGGTAAAGTTGCCGAGTAAGGACCGTTGTCTGAATCGAGCCACAGTATTATAATGCGGAGGAGCATTTGGATGATGTAAGTTCGTACCCATTATTGGCAGCGCTTCAACGGGATTGTTATACAATTTCCAGTGGATAGCAGTTATTTTATCCAGCAGAATCGTTTAAAACTGAAATTTTGTTTACAAAAACATTGCGAGATGTTGAATTACCTGGTTCTGTGGAAATGGAAAAGGAGAGTATGTTCTGTGGAAATGGAAAAGGTAATTATGATTTAGTTCTGAGATATAGATTATGAGTTCACACGTGGTGTACTTATATGGACCATAGATTAAGAGATTTTTCCGCATAAATTGAAGAGGTCGAAACTAATCTTGTTTGTCTTTTTTCTTTATAATTTGGATGTATTGTATTAATATTATCTTCCCAAAACTCATTTGTTCTTCGAATTTATTAATGATTACTCGTGCATTTGTTGTGAGTCCAACTTACGAGACTATAAGTGCAAATTAGGCAACGGTGTCCAAATTTGGATCGATTGTCCACTTTGGTTTTCAAATTTCTCTTTAACAGAAACAAAAATGAAATATGATATGTCATGATGGTAGTACATACTGTTATTATAGATTGTTTTGCGAAATATTTAGTTTTAGTAACATCTTTGAGTATATGGAAATGAAAACGGAAATGAAAAATACGAAAGTTTCAATTACATACCTCAGGGGATTGTTAGTTATTATAGTGATGGTACATTACAAGAAAAAGTGTATTATTTGAAAATATTGGCTAGGTTAGACGCAGGAATGTATCTTAGAACACCTTTATCTAAAGTTACGTGTAGTAGGTTCATTATTTTCCTTTATATATCGTCAATAATTTTATTACACTAGTTATATTATAGTTACTAAGAGCACTTAGTACGTGCTTAAGGTCCTTCTAGAGCCCAATAATTTTTAACGAAATTATATATTCATTCATATTTAAAAATATGTATATTATTTAAAAGAGGAATGTTGTTGATTTATTTTCATATTAATTTTGATTTAAAATGTACGAGTTCAATATTATTAGAAGGATCCATTGTTTGATTGTACTGGAGTTTCTGAAGATATTAATTCGACCTTAACTAATGATATTACATTTTTAATCTGTAATGTGGTCATGTTCACAATGACGCCCTATTTATATTATTATTTTGTCTTCTTCCCGTATTCTTAATCTTCTACTTATAATTTCTTTATCAAATCAAACTTTATTAATTTTTTGATATCTTTATCATCATCTTTATCAAATATTTCTTTATTCCATGACGATCATATTTATTAGTGCACATTTTAAGAAATTCTGTTTTATTGACGAGTACGCAACAGAAATTGAACACAATTAAAACGAAAGTTTGTGACATAGTCGTTTAACTTGCACAAAGATTCATGAAAGATTGCCAACGGTTGAATGAAAATGCTTTTTAAAATCAACTTCGGCTTGTTTGTTTTTCCATACAGTTTAAAATACCATCTCAAACCAAAAAGAAATCAATTTTTCAAACAGAAGCGAACTTTACTACCAGCCTGAATTCGAATCTACATTTCTAAAATTTCTCCGCGTCCAGAAAGAGTTTTATTCTGCCTGCACGTATACGTACATTAATTCAACGAATATTGTATTTGAGTTCTCCGAAAAAGGCAAGGTTTGTTTTTGGAGCGTTGTAACTTCATATCAAACATTTCGTAATTTTAAGTTATTTACGTTTCTGATCCAGCGGAGCACGCCGAATAACGCGCCGGCGAATTCGAAGCGAGGACGAGCGGACGGGGAGGAGGACAAAGAGGACAAAGGTCACCGCCAATATGCGACACCGCGCTCCGCCCTGTCTGCGTCCCCCGTCGCCCCACAAGGTGGAGCTACTGGGCTCAAAGCCTGCGGGCCGAGATGCCTGTATGAACTCGATATATTATGTATACGGTTAAAATTTATCAAAGAGAATGGATCCATACAGAACAAATTATATTGAAATCATTTTTAAAATAATAGAACGTACTTTGAATGAGGCCTCTAAAGGCTTTTTGCAAAGCAAGAGATATTGCGCGCGTACAATGCCTTGCGTTGTGCGTTGCCCTCGCGCTACGCCGTCGCCGCATCGTTGCCCCAGCGCTGCTGGCCACGCCCCGCGGATGCCGTCCCAGCCAGCCCCCCCTCCCAGCCACACCGGGGACGAGCCGAGGAGCGTGGAGGTTCACAGCAGAGTATCGCCTCTGTCATTGCAACGCCGAAATATCCTCTGCATGGACTACAGTGCACCAGGAAAGTCTCTCCGCACTCAGCCGAACAGGGACGCTATAAAACTGCATTTATGATGGTAGCAACCAGATAACTAAGAAATAAGTGAAGGAGACAACACAGCATCTATCACGATTGTGGAGAGAATGCAATTTACGTTTTCTTTTGTTACAAGTTGTAGCTTGTGCTACCGACATAATTTCTGTTGTATGCACTCTTACCAGCAAAGTTCCACTGCGGAGACACTTTCCTGGAGCGCTATATTAGCAGAGGTCAGGCATAATCATAGAGCGATGTGCTGGCTGAAGGTTTCTAAGCTTTCTATGGTGATAGTCCTATGGGTTGCAGAATTATCTTTGGATGTTCTGACTTTTAAACATTTCAAATTTCTCTTATTTTTATGATTTTTGTTCTTATATTTTCAATAAATGTTCTGAACACTTAAAGATAGTTACTGAGTCATAATTTTATCAATCTTCGGGAAGCTTTATTATATTGACAGAATAATAAACCATTTAATCTACTCCGGACAATAGTAAACAGCATGTAAAACGATAATACAATAATAATTTATCACCTAAGAGACAAAATCGCTCATTATACTCGTGTCAAAAGGATAGGTGCTGCTGAAATGAATATACGTGGGCCATTCAATTAACAAGACAAATTGGTATGAAGAAAATACAGTTAGTAGGACTAGTTTGGTAATTTTAGGACTTTGAGTTCGCATCACTGGGACGAGCCTTGACCATCTGAGTGATCAGCATTACTGTGTTCATAACCTCAAAATAAAGTTGAACGATGGCGAGTCGTCCGAAACCATCACATTCATTGAACAACGTTCTATGATCTGTTTTTACTTCCTGGATTACGTGGGAAGAAGAGTAGGATAATGAAGATGTCAAAAAATTGTGGAAATTTGGTTGAAACACGAAGATGGTGAGTCCTTGCAGCCGGTATAAAATAACTGGTAATCCGTTGGGACAAGTGCATAAATGTTGGTGGGGATTATATTGAAATAGGAAAAGTCTTGTTTTGTATAAATAAACGTTTATTATACCAGACCAATGTCTCTTTAATTATTGAATGTCCCATTAATCTATTACGCATATAGGCACACTGGTAAGTTGTTAAATGTTAAAAAGACGATCGGATGGCATAAGAATCTGAAACCGCTACTGCTCTCGTGAATAATTAACTTACTTCCTTAAGATAGAGCCTTTTAGGAACTTGTAAAAAAACAACTAATATACGTGTTATGAGCGTTCATAGTCGACAAGAAATTTTAAACATAATACAGTTGCCTGGCACGCTCATCCCGCATGGAAAGTTAAAAATTAAAGAATAAATGAAAGATAACCACTGCTCACCTCATTCTCGACCTCGGTGATAAGCTTACCGTATTCAGAATCTACACTCAGCGGATATTTCTAAAGCAAAAAGGAGCTATCGCAGCCTATTT